>BQNB010046263.1:2351-38709 GCA_026074375.1 Tanacetum coccineum | reverse complement strand
CGAAAGGGCCTTGTATGTAACATATTTTTGTTAGGGCACGTCAACATCGTTTAAAGTAGTAGAAAATATAATTTTGTTAATTGTCATTAAAAGTGAAACGAAACACTATTAAGATATTAAATGAAACGGAAGATCATAATGAATCTCGAACACCCGTTAAAGGTTTACACATAACATCATATAATAAAAATCAGAAAGAAATAAGACTATCGGATATCATGTACATACCTCAAATTATACAATAATGATAAAAAATAAATCGCATAAGAACAATAGAGTATCATAACAAAGTTCTAAGATTGTCATTTCGTCATCAATCTTGTAGGTATTCTAGATGCAAATAAAAAGTTTTTGGAAATCTCCACATATAAACACAATGAAATAAAACATGTTACTTATTGTAAAGTGGATGACAATAAATGAATAAGTTCAAAACCAAATACTATATAATTTTTGTTCATATTCGTGATCAATTATTGTCACAAGTAAATTTAAATTTAAAATAAGGGTTCGTACAAATTAAAAGCACAATTGAAAAAAATAAGTTGGAATATAAGAAAAAACAAAACACTTAATACATTACCGTAAAAAATTTGTAGGTGTTGATGGATCGAATACTAAATGGGTGATGAATTTTGATGAAAGTGTGTTTGATATCACCAGGGGCCACTACCAATTGATTCAATAGAGCGTGTGAGAAATTATAATAGCCAAATACTAATAAAATGAAAGACCATAATTGTAAATTAGAAATAAGAAATTAAATGAAACAAATAGATAGTTAGTGACATCATTTATGATGTAATTCATGACATAATTAGTGACATCATTAAATAGTTAGGAGGTAGTTTCAAAAAGAATTTATTTTATTATATATATATATATATATAATACAGATATAGATATAGATATAGATAGATTATACTTTTTTATATATATTTAAAATAATAATATAATATCATTTATTTATATATTTTATCTCCCTTACTTTTTTCTTTAAAACTTAACACAAATCTAAATCCAAATCTTAAACAAATTCAAATTCAAATCTAAATCCCTTAACAAACCAAACGGACCTAAGAAAAAGTAGTTCATTTATTATGTAACTTCTTTCACATGGGCTGGGCTCAAAAATCAAAGGCCCAATTTAAACCAGCTTTTCACTTTTTCTCCTTTACAAATCAGATGCAAATAAATGTCTATGTTTTACAACCTTCAATATTATTAAACAAGCATGATTACCCGCGCGTTGCTGCGGGTCGTTAATTTTTTTCGCGTAGTTGCGAGGCATTATTATTTTTTATTATTTTTATTTTGTGTAGTTTTATTTTCCCTGCCTCATGTTTAATAGTTTGTTTTTTTTCTTATATGGGCTTACGTGTGAGGCTCATGTTTAAAGGTTTTTTCTTTTGGCTATACAGGTTTTTTTTAATATAATTTTATGGGAACATGACGTTTTTTTATTGTATTCTGTATGAGTTTATTTTTTCAGTCTCATGTTTAATAGTGAGCGTTAATTTTTGCGTTAAAATTTTATTTTTATTCTTTTCTATTTTTTATTTGTGCGGGTTTATTTTTCCGGTCTCATGTTTAATAGTTTGTTTTTTTTTCTTATATGGGCTTATGTGTAGGGCTTATGTTTAAAGGTTTTTTTTTTTTGCTATACGGGTTTTTTTTTAAATATAAATTTATGGGAACATGGGTCTTAAATGAGAATCGCGCGTTACTGCATGGCGTTTTTTTATTGTATTGTGTGCGGGTTTATTTTTTCGGTCTCATGTTTAATAGTTTGTTTTTTTATATATGGGCTTATGTGTTGGGTCTCATGTCGCGGGTATTTTTTTATCTTAATAAGTAAATATTTTTGTTTTTTTTCCCTATTTTATGCCGAGCGGTTATTTTTACATTGCCTACAAAAAATAAAAATAAAAAAAATTGCCAAATGGAAGCCCAATGGGCTGGGTACTGTAGCAAAGCGTTTTTTTATTTCGTGCGGTTTTATTTTTTCGGCCTCATGTTTAATAGTTTGTTTTTTTTCTTATACGGGCTTATGTGTAGGGCTTATGTTTAAAAGTTTTTTTTTGCTATACGGGGTTTTTTTTTAATATAAATTTATGGGAACATGGGCTTTAAATGAGAATCGCGCGTTACTGCATGGCGTTTTTTTATTGTATTTTGTGCGGGTTTATTTTTTCGGTCTCATGTTTAATAGTTTGTTTTTTTTATATGGGCTTATGTGTTGGGCCTCATGTCGCGAGTATTTTTTTATCTGAATAAGTCAATATTTTTGTAGTTTTTTTTCTATTTTATGCCGAGCGATTTTTTTACATTGCCTACAAAAAAAAAAAAATATGCCTATTGGGCGGCCCAAATTGGGGAGCCCATTGGGCCGGGGCACGTAGCAACTCTGCCAAAACCGGCGCGTTTTTAATAGTACGGGTTAATTTTTGGTTAAATTTATTTTTTATTCTTTTCTATTTTTTTTTTTGTGCTGGGTTTATTTTTTCGGTCTCACTGATTATTAGTTTTTTTTTTTTTATATGGTGCTTATGTGTTGGGCCTCATGTAGCGAGTTTTTTTTTATCTGAATATGTCAATATTTTTGTGTGTTTTTGCTATTTTTTTGCCGTAGCGATTTTTTTTACATTGCTACAAAAAAATAAATAATAAATTTGCCTAATGGGGCGGCCCAAAATTGGGAGGCCCATTGGGCCGGGGCTCTTCTGTGCATACGCTGCAAATAACCCGGCTGATTTTTCTAGCGTTTTTTTATAGTACGGTTTATTTTTGCGTTAGAATTTTATTTTATTATTTTTCTATTTTTTATTTGTGCGGGTTTATTTTTTCGGTCTCATGTTTAATAGTTTGTTTTTTTTATATGGGCTTATGTGTTGGGCCTCATGTCGCGAGTATTTTTTTATCTGAATAAGTCAATATTTTTGTAGTTTTTTTTCTATTTGATGCCGAGCGATTTTTTTTTACATTGCCTACAAAAAACAAAAAAACAAAAAAACAAAAAATAAAAAAAAATTGCCTAATGGGCCGGCCCAAATTAAGAGCCCATTGGGCCGGGCACTGTAGCAACGTTGCCAAAACGGCAGCGTTTTCACCCTAACATAGTATATATATATAATACTTAAATTGACGTTATTAACTCTTAAAAGAAAAAGAACTACATGTGTTTGTGCATTACCAACATGGTGTTATGTGACTAGACTGCTGTTGTATTACAAATGATTTGCAACTTTTCTTTTCGTTTAAGTTGTTTCTAATAATGATAACAACACAACAATGTAATTGATGTTCACATCTCATAATTTAAACTAGGGGACGAGGACGCTTCTATAGAGCGGAATGAAGCACAATCTCAAAAAAGACCAGCAGCAGCTTCACCTGCTGAGATTGGGAAGTCATCTCCTGACAACACGACTGTTAGCGGATTAGTCTTCATGGCCCAAAGGCATATTTATCTTTGTATTAGTGAATAAATAGGCCCAAGCCCGTTTATGGGTTTAGGGTATTAGGGTTTTACCACTATAAATAGTGGTCAATAATAAATCATAACTCAAAGGGTTTTCTATCATTCTACATTACATCACCAATACACCCTCCCCGCAACAACAACAAACTCACTAGCAACAACACAAACAGTAACTCCAGCAACAACAAAGCTCTGCAAGTTCAATCTCAATTAACGATGACGCGCAAAGGTTAATCAGTTTGAAACTAATCGTTAATTGCGTGTTCAGTCTGAAAGAATGGTGCAATAGTTGATCAGTTTGAAAGAGTAGTGCTACAATCAGTCTGCTCCAAGTATATTAATCAGCAACAACAATGAATGCTGAAAGTGGTACAATAGTTATTCGAGATTTTTTTTCCCAGACTACAAAGGTTAACATCGCGTTTGGTCTCTTTGATTTATGGAACTGATTATTTGATCAACAAGACTCGAGCTAATACATTTCTGTGCAAACAAAAGCTATGATGCTTATTCTTCAATTCTGTAAAATAAAAGAATCAACTGTATGTTCTCTCTATACGTTGCAATAACATGTTAGCCCCCGCCGCAACGCACGGGTTACTTTCCAACTCGTTCCTAACAATGCAAACAAGCTTCGTTTTTCATCTCCCGGTTAGTTTTGCCATATATGCCCCAAGTATTCTTTTTTATAGTATCAATTATCACCTCCAAAATTATTATCCACTCTAACTTTTTAAGTTTTCTTTTAAACTTATCCTAAATTAGTTTTCAGTCCTAAAATTTTGCACACAATATTAATTTCACTGCAACGACACGTAATAAGCAAGTAAAAACCTTGTTATTGTCCTGTGGTAACTACTCATCTCAACAATCTTGACACATAGCTAGAGATCAAGCTACATAAGCTTTTACATAAATAATAAAGCATATACGTGATACATATAGCTAGAGAGATCAATCTAGCTAGAACTGATAGAAAAAGAAGCCTTTACGATCAAGGAGGCTTGCTTATGATCAAAGAATCCATATGAAGTTATAACCATCTTAGTTATAACCATCTTAGTCTTCATGGCATCCACTTGCGCATCAACGGTTTGTTTTACGAGATTAGCAAACTCAAGAAGTTGTGTATGCCATTCTTGGGTGAATCTGTGTAATATGAAGGTAGAGACGTGAAGTACTAGTTAATTAGCTAGGATTTTACGTTCGATTTAACCTGTATCATGCAAGCTAAGAGACTACATGCCGTTATATATTTAGAACGGTGATACAAGTATTAAAGGATAGTGATATTTTAATGAAGTTGATACCTTTTTGGTTATTGAACTTGTTATGAAATAAGATGACATGACTAAAACTCAGTTAAAGGCAGTGAAATCCCCATGAACTCTAAAATAAAAAAAGTAATTATTTGCACAACATTAACAAATTTTGTGTATCGTCTTTTACCATGTAGTGTGCAACTTGTTATAGTGAAAGTTGCAACTTCACCGTAACAATAAAAGTAATAATCATATGTTATGAAGATTGTAAGAAGTAAGTGTTGATGCAAAAGTTAGGTTGGATTTGATTTGACCCGAATTGGTAGTTATTCAGGCTGAGGAACTTTATTTCTGCACCAAGTGAATTTCGTTGACGACTCCTGCACAAGGAATAAAGAACACGCGTTAACCTTATCGTGGGAGCGGATCCCACGATTAGCATCCGGCGTGAGAGTAAGTATATGGTTCTTGGAGAGTAATCGAGTATGATTAGGGTTTTTTAGTGATACCTCATTGATGATGATTGTTGATCCTTTTATAGGCCTCATGCTCATTAGGGTTTCCCCATAATTCGGCTTAAGCCTTATCCGACAAAACCGAGATTTGACATTATCTTGGCCTATTTAAACTAGCAGAGTATATCCCCTACTTAATTTAAGGTTATCCTTCTCTGAAATAGCGCATAAATCAGTTGCATGCAGAATACAACCGTTGGAGACCGTGCCATGAAAGCCGCGGTCCGGACAGGTGTCACTGACCGAGACCGTGACACACTAGCGGGTCCGCGACCCGTGACCGCGATACACTAGCGGGTCCGCAACCCGTGACCGCGATACAAGTTAAACCCACAAAGAAGTATGGGCCGTGCCCGGTCCGTACTATACGTCATCAGTAAGCTCTTTTAATACCTTTCTTATCCCTTCTAAAGAGGATAAAGTATAAAGTGTACATGTTCCGAAAGGATATAACTTTTTATTGTGGTAATATGCATGTGGAACGAGGAAGCAACCTGCAAGACTCGCTGACTCGAATGATGTTTGAACACCTATCACCAAATGTAGAAACAGGTCAAACGATACTTATACAGTTATACTTGAGAAAATGGATTTGCATCATCACTTTATTTGGATAATTGAGATTCCCACCACCTTACTGATCTTAGTAGATATTCATTTTGTTAATGTTATATAGAATGACATAATAATATTTGATGAATCCTCCTCACTATGATAAACATACTTGCTGGTTCAAACCAAGTAACAAGGATCTACTAATTAACCGAACAAGATACCATATAATAAGGTGAATTTGTGCAATGGCAGATAAAAAACCCCCACTGCCAGTGAATTCACGATGGTTAAATACTTAAATGCTACAAAAGTTCTCTGTGCCATTACTAGAACTAGCAAGTTCAACCAAAAAGGGGCTCACTGAGAAAGAGAATTGAACACAATCAAGTTAATACATCACCAAGTACTATATATTATACTAAGGTAACTCATCAACAACCTTGGCACATCAACCTAAAACCAATTAATGGCAGTTAAGGGACGAATCCAAGAGGCTTACATAAGCTTTGACTTATATAATTACTGAGCATATACATGATACATAGTGCTAAAGATCAAGCTGCCCTAGCTTGACCTATTGGATGCGAAATCTTTACTAGGAGGCTTCCTTTTGGGGTAGTCCTCATACACAGTCATACACTACTTCTAGGCGGCCTTGTGCAAAAGGGGCCCTTTACATAAGCTAAGATGCATTATAAAGCATATGATACATATAGCTAGATATCAAACTAGCTAGCTAGAATTATTCAAAAAAAGAAACCTTTACGAGCCACAGGCTTCCTTTTTGAATACTCCACATACAAAGTCCCACCGTACTTCATGGCAGCCTCGTTGCTATCTATAACCTTCTCATTCGTCATGGCAGCCACTGGGGGATTATACACTTGTCGCTGAACCACAGCCACCGGGGAATCATACACTTGTCGTTGAACCTCTTCCACTGGGGATTCATAAACTTGTCGCTGAACCACAGCCTTCGGGGGATCATACACTTGTCGTTGAACCACAGCCACTGGTCGTTGAACCACATAATTATCTTGTTGACGTTGACGCTGATGATAGTTTACCACCTGCAGTGGTGGATACTTGGAGTAACACCCACGTGGGAAGAGTTCATCTATGTCCTCAAAGGCTTCTGTCCCGATATCAGCAAGGTCAGTTTTGTTGTTCTTGGAATAGTATGACATTCTTTGGGAGATAAGTAGTATTTGGCTCGGTTGTTGTGTTTGGGGTACGTCTAAGCAAGTTACTACATGCCTTTATATAGAACCATTGGTGCAAGTATTACAAAAATAATGGCATTTATAAAAAAATTGAGAGAAGTTTTATTTTACCAAACTTCAATCTTTTGTTTGGTTGGGGAATATTTTTTCTCTCTTTTTATTCCTTTTGGATTACTATAATTTATAATAAAAGTTTGTAAAAGAATTATTACTTAGCCCCTAAAAAATGCTTTTGCTCATGGATCCTTCAGGAAGTCCTACAAACGAATAACATGGTGAGAATAACACTACTTATAAATTGGGTGCATTTGCCGAGAGATACAGAGCAACCCTGTAATCATAAACTCTAAAAAGCTGAAGTAAGGTTATCTGTTTCATATTATAGTTGTTTAACTCTCCTTGATAATTCAACTTTAATCTATTACACTAGTCTCTAAAATTATACGAGAAGTATATGCTTTTGAATGGTAGTTGGATCTGAAAGAAACATATTACTGCCTAGACAAATGATACCTTTACACTCTTTGAACAACATTGACAATTATTGTGTATCGTCTATTACTATGTAGTATGCAACTTGTTTTAGTGGAAGTTGCAACTTTAGTGTGGCGCAAACAAAATTCATATGTTATGAAAAGATTATGTATAACAAGTATCATCCTTAATTCGTTTCAATGCATGCATCATATGCATGTAACCCTTCAAAAGAAGTTACAATAATGTTCTGAAAGGATATAATATTTATCGTAGGAATATTTGGAACAAGGAAGCAACTTGCGAAAAATTCGAAGAATGTTTGAACACCCGTCGCAAAATGCAAAAACAGATTGTCAAATGATACTTAAACGTGAAAACATAAATTTGCATCTTCACTTTAGTTTGGTAATGATTAAGATTCTCCACATAACTATTATTTAATAAGTATATATAAACGAATAATATCATGTTAAAAGAAGCTTTTTGACCGAAGTAGATCCCTAATGTTGTATAGATCTTTTGATTCATTAAACCTCAGCTTATGGGGTCCGATTCATGTTGTAATATTGGTATGATGCATAATAGCACAATACTCACACACTAATTGAAGCTTAAAGGCCCATAGATATGCAATTAGTGGTGGAGGCGGAGCTGGGTAGTGATGGTGGTGGGGAGGTTTGGTGGTGGTGACGATGATTAGTGGTGATGGTAGCGGCCGGTGGACTTGAAATGTAAAACTTAACGGATAATCGTTAAATATTTAACGAAAATACCCAAATAGGCAAAAAAAATATAAGTTGGACGTCTTTTTATGCAAGAATAAAATGTGATACTTTGATTGGAAATGACCCTCAAGTTATATAACTTTTTGTGTCATTTGCCCTAAAAAAAACTTAAATGTTTCCAAATTTGACAAAAAAAAAAGTTACAGATTCGTTTTCCTTACTCATACACAAATCAATTCCTCAAAAATAAGAAAAACACTACAGAAACTATAATTGTCAAAAATCATATAAAAAAAGATATAAAGCGGATGTAAATTTTAAAACTTTTGTGCCTGAAGTGTTAATTAAAGAAAAAGCATTAGTATAAATTTCAGAAAATAAAATAAAATCATGGCTACCCTAATTTTCCATTCGATGTGCTTCTTCTTCTTTAACTCCATACACCAAAACCCTAAATCAAAACAATTCAAGCAACAATTGAAGACCTTTCAAAGATGTAGATTAACCACCATGTTCCTGATTCCCTCTTTAACTCTAGGTTTTTTTTTCAATCGTATGATTATGTTCTAATGCTACTTTGAGTGTTTAATATTATCTTTGAGTGTTTAATAAATCTATGTATTGCTTTTCGAAAAAAAAACTTCTTATGTATCTTTGTATAAAAAGGTGTTACAACATTAAAACAGGAACACGGCTGTTTAATAGATCTTATCAAATTCCTCATGGGAGGCTCAGCTGCAGTTTTAGGTGCTTTAAAAACTCTTGGTCAAATTAAACCGGCTGGAGTTGAGGTGACATTTTACTATGCTTCCGCTACTCTATTTAAAATATGATTTCTATTTTTTAGATATCCTCGTGGTTTTCCAGTTATTGCCATCACATGGTTAATTTATTGTGGCATCTTGTGAGAACATGATCAGTGGAACATGAATGAGGCCAGGGGACATAGTGACTGCCTCAAATGGAAAAACTATTGAGGTACTTCCCCTTTAAAAGAACAAGAAAGTGCATTGCAAACTGTTCGACATGCAAAATGTAGTTAACCTTCTAAAAGTTTCAAGCAATACGTAACTAAAAACCAGTTTCACCTAAGCTAAAGTTAGAGAATGATTATTAAAGTCCAATACATTATGTACATATAATTGTAAAAAGATGCTACTTCTAACTACACATCGAAACCATATTTATCATACATGCATAATGATAGCAAATGTCAGTTATTATTAGCATCAAACTACAACCCCCGGTAGCTCAAATCAGTAAGCAAATGGTGAATAGAACAACAATACTATCATATCAGTGACCAAATGCGAAAAAATAATAACTATACTATCATAATTTTAGCATACAAATCTGCAAGATGTTATACTTAGCTCAACGCTACAGCTTCCATAGCTAAACCAGTGTCCAGATTCGAAACGTACCGACTCTATCAATCATTATTTCATCTTTATAGTGGGATTATTTGTTTGGTGTTGCGTAAAGGTTGTGTAAACGGGTATATGGTTGCTGATATTTATGGTTACTGATATCTAAATGGTATTTGGCTAATGCTATTTAAAGGGGTGTTTTGTTGCTGCAGTTTTTAGTTACTTATATTTAATGGGGTGGATCATAATATTCGTATCATCACATAAGTTGAATTTTGAGGTGAAAGGCAATCGAGGAAAGTGTAACGATCAGGTTACCATGTCATGTTACTTAAAATATAAATTAACTGTACCCACTTAGATGAATGCTTAGAAATAGTTTAAAATAGTGTATTATTATAGTTATTCTTTGTGTATTAATTTTTTAGCAAACATGTGTGTACAGAAAGTAAAGAACAAGCAAATTATTCATAAAAGGAGAATGCAATATGACAAACCACTGGTCCAAACCTAAGAGTCGTAAAGGGAAGTGGAAACTTGATAAGCTACTTCATTAAGTTACTTGCTTTTGTTCTACCCATTCAGTTAAAAATGGCTTGATTATGGTTGTGCTTCATTTTAAACGGGCCACTAAGCTTAAAATTTAGCTGCAAATGTGGCATGTCAAATGGGTTGAACGGGTCATATATCATAATATTATTTAATCATCTTATTAATAGTGTAACAAATTTGTTGCGATTGCTTATTAAAACTATTTTTTGTTATTTTGCAGTTTGATGCATCAAATAAATTATGTTCCGTTATGGGAGTTTAAGTCTAAAAGAAAGGTACCTGAGGGCAAGACCATTGCAACAAAAAATACACCAGAATTGGAATTAAAATCAATCTTTGTTTCAGGTAAACAATACTTATGCTGAAGTAAGGGTTACACTATATTAATTATTTTACTTCAACCAGATGTTTATCCTACAAAAATCAGCTCCATTGAATGGAACATCTATGCCTCCAATCATTCGAACTACAACTATACATGATTGCTTCCTTTATTCTGGAACCATTTAGAGTTTTTGACTTTTTGTTTAATGGAATTAGAGCTGATAGCAATGTAAACACATTACCGAAGGGTGGGAAAGATCTTGATACTGCCTTGGTCTCTGTTGTTATTCGCAACTTAAAAGTTGTTCAAGTATGTAACAATACCTGCCTTTTACGTGTTTAAGTTCTATTGTTTTAGTTTTGTCTCTTTCTTTATTAGCTGTGTGGATGTAGTACTAGCCTTGCAAAAAATAGAGTTTGTAACTGCTATATGAGGTAAGATTGCTTGATTATTACATTTGATCAATAATTTAAGCTTAACTTTGAAATTTATTATTATATTCATTTAAAGTTTTATTACATACACACGACTTTTCTTTTCAAGTCAATTATACAAAGTCCAAACTAAACTTTAAATAAACCCATCTTTGGAATCCATTATCATAAAAGTAACATTAATATGGCAGAAAGTTACTACGTATATAAACTTGCACATGCTAATTGACAAGGTTAATTGGTTATAAGTGTAGACTACTAGCAATCTATAACAACAAATAACAATGAAGAAATTCTAAAGAGATAAAGTGGATGGGAGGAAGGTTCTAGCGAGAGAAAGTAACAAAGAAAGAAAGATTAGATTATGTGTGAGAAATGAACCAACTAACACCCTATCCATGTGTGGAGAGGGTATAAATACTCTAAGCTATAACCGGCCATGGGCTTGGTTATGGGCTTTCCATGTGTCTTTGGCCCGATTAGCTTAATAACATTACATATTCGACTTACTACGAGCTACGACTAACTATATTGGAAGTGACCTATACTTTTCGTATTTCTAACAATCTCCCCCTAAGGGAGGTCACTCCAATTTACAAAAATTAGAACCTAGCATACTATGCTTTGACGTTAGTCTTGAGCTCGCAGTCTTTAACTTCAATAATTAACTTGTGAAATGTTGTAGTGATCTTTGACTTTAGGCTTTGGCTTGTATCTTTGACTTGACATGAATGTGATCTTGAACTCCTTGAGATCATCAACCAAACATAATCTCTTATCATCATCTTGTGATCTCTTGCCTTCATGTGATCTAGTGACTTCTGGACCAACATGCTCATACTGTTCTTGATGTTGAAAGCATGTGTAACCATCTTTCTTGATATTCTTTAACTTTAACACTTCATCACTTTATAGAGGACGCATGGTATCAACTTAATACTTTGTCGCTTCAAGAAAGACGTACGATATTAGAGCAGCGGAAGTCTTGAAACATGTACTTGAGTTTTCATGATGTCTTTATATATGTCGGTCGAGTATGAGCATGTGATATTGGCTTTGACTTGTCATCGGGAAACTGCTACCCCCGTCAGGAAACCTTCATGAATGGGTTAGTGATAAACAACATATATGGACAAAAGTGGCTTTGTCACTTTGTCGAATACGGTTGTAGAAACCAGGGTTCCCCGTTACTCAGTATAAATACTGCTTGTGATCAGGTAGAATTATGAAGAATCTCCTTGACAGGGTTTCACAGCTGCGCTAGCCGTTCTTATTACTAGAGAGTCTCAAAGAAGACAACACTATAAGAGTGAATCAGTAAGTTACTATCTTCCCGATTAAGCCGTCAATTCATGTTCAACTTTCCTATGTCTAGATACCCTTATGAGGCTTCCCATAGACATAAGATTGAAAATCGATTTAGAAAATCAGTCGGTGTGTCAAATTGCAAACGGTTTTTATGACACACCAACAGTTTTATCTTTTTCAAAATTCATCAATTTATAAGCTGGACCGAATCGATATCCAATATCACAAGCTTGATTCGTATAGGATCTCACAAGTCACCTACCAAGAGCTTGTTTGATGTTGGCTCAAGCAGGATTTCCATCTTCACTGTGAATACTTAGGTATCACTCGGATGTTCTGGCAAGATTACAAGGATAAATGAGTAGACTCTAATATATAATTTCTTGTTTTTCTCACAATTGTGTGAAATTAACAAGCATAATTTGACAAGTGTCCAATGAATTCAGGATGATCACTTTTGGCACTAGACTCAATAGTGCATTTGGTTTTATGATCAGAGGCTGGAGTAGAACTTCTAACCTTTATCCAATACAACTAACTCAGATGAGAAAGTTAATAGAAATGCATGTAATCTTTGTGAGAAATGAAACAAAAAACTTTTGAGAGATTCTGAATGGCTAGGGAGGGTTGTGCATTGCATCACTGAGTCCATGATGTCAGTCTTCAATGTCAGCAATCATCTTTGTAATTCTTGACAGTAGATGTATTGACCCGGTTTCTGCCTAAGTGTAAGGATGACTTCTTTCTTTTCACCCCTTATATTAACTTTCTTCTTTTTAATTCTTCAAGACCCTTCAATCCAAAAACGCTTACCTGAGACTTCATAAGCTAGTTACTTGTTGGGATTTGTTCCAGTCACTAATCCATCTCAGTCGGTACTTTTCCCTTATTCCCACTTTTTTTCATACCTAAGGACTTCTACACTATCTAGTGGAATATCCTTGGGTAGATCCCTCCGGTTCTGGCTGGATCATGGGAATAGATACCTAAACTTAACCACCTTATCACTCCAATACAGTAATTTAAATGGTCGGTCTTTGGTACTTCCACATTTCAGCCAATTAGGTAACCATTTGCTCCCCCTTCATATGTGTATTGATTAATCGAAAGAGTTTAGCACATATATGGGTTAGCGTACACTTGAGATCTTAAAAATCACATTATTAGCCATATATTTTAATCACATTTTCTCCCCTTATCAAAAATGTTAAATCTTTTAATATTTTGGATATTAATTGATAAAATATATGCATTCGGGGAGAAGATGTCCAATTATTAACAAGCCAATTATTGGAACATATTAATGCTCCCCCTCAAATTTTAAGGGAATAATATAGTGTTTGAGTACGTTTTTTTGAATTTTTTTTGAATTTACTAAGAAATTCTTGAAAATTCTTACTCAAACACTATATAAGCCTAATTATAGTCTACACTATTTATTCACATATTCACAAGTTTTATTATATATGAGAAATTGACCTGAAATGTGTTCGAGACAAAATATGACAAAGTCATATTGTCCTTTCCAGTAGCCTGAGATCTTTCCCGTATATCCTTCCACCAACAAACTTCTCTAGATTCCGCATCAACCTCCTCTGATAAAGCTGCTTGTCTATATCCTGAACCATAACCCGAGCCCTTTTCTTGTCTAAGTTACTCCATTTCCTCATTGGCAGGTATTCCATTCTTATTCCCGTAGCAATGTCGTGAAGAGCAGTCCGAACATCATTGAGCGTGCCATCACTGAACTTGTGGAGTTCATCAGCGCGCATCAATCTTTTTCTCTTGAACTGATCTACGTATATTATTCCATGAGGGTCTGAGTGTGAAGTGTATGCGGTTTTGTTCCTGAGATTCGATCTGTATGTGTCGGGTTTAGTGAGGTTGAGCTTCTTTTGGTAACTTTCGACACCTAATTGAAGATCTTCCACCCGCCTTTGAATGACAATACGTCTGGTGTACATACGTAATGCCACATTCAAATCATACCGTTCATCGATTGTGAGATTGGTCAGCTTTTGTTGAACGAGTAGAAGTAACATGTCTTTAATGTCTTGTAGACGCAGTCTTTTAAAGTCACCTTCTTTAAACGTATATAGCTTCTGATCATCTCGACGAACTTCAATCTCTTTTAGGTGACCATAGTCATACTTCTTCATGATTTTAAGTCTGGTAACTACAATGATTCTTCTTCTGGAGTAAACATCTTTAGACGAAGTCAGGTTGCTAGCATATCCGTAGAATCTTTGGCGTTTGGGACCCTAGTGTGAAGTGCCTAAGTAAGCATGTTGATCATATTTCACCTGCATAGGACTCCACAATTCGGGAACCAAGTCTTCGATCCATTTGAGCTCATAAGTAGCCCCCCCCCCCCCCCCCCCCCCCCCCCCCCCACCCCCCCCCGCCCCCACCACGCAGGCCTTTTGTCTTTGTCACTAAAGTTGAGTAACGTCGGATTATGTCTCCACCCTTCAGATATTCTAGATCTTTATTAATGAAGTAATCCTTAGGGATAATTTGGCGTCCTCGATGATCTTGAATTAACGGAAGAGGCTTTCTGAGATCGAACAGATATGGTTTGTTTCAGGGTTATGCCAGTCAAGTCGTTCAGTTGTTGCTTTGGAACATTCTTCAAGATGGTACTCTAATTCCGTAATACTTTTGCAAGTGCCTTTGAAGCAGGTTGTAATGCGTCCCAACCAGAAATTCTTGAGACAATTTGGAATTTTAAAAGCCTATTTAATACAAATGCAAGACATCTAAATGAAGTATCATTAAGCTCATCAAATGAAGTGGGAGGTTCTTCAGCATGCGCAACTTGACTAATCCAAGTCCGAGGAGGTCGAAAGTCAACTTGTTGTCTCTTTACCAACCAGGATCAAGAGTTGGAGGTCGCTCGGGTTTTTTGAACCAGTCGACTTTGGTAACCTCCTTGTCAGTGGGTTGTTCATCATTGTCTCTCGTGACGAACTCCTAATCTTGTTGCATGCCTGATTCTTCAACAGTATGACTTGGCTCCTCTGCATGGGCAGACTCGCCGAAAGACTTATGTTAGTCTTTGGGAGGCATCCTTTAGAGTTCTTGGAGACTTCTGTTTCCGTTTGACCTTTTGAATCTCCTGGAAGACCAGTCATCTTTACCTCGATTTCCTTCTTTTCGTCACTCGGTCTGATCCAGCGGAGGGGTCTCGATCTTTGTCTTTTTCATCTCGACTCCTCTTCAACGAAAAGACTTCACCATATGAATCAAAGAGATCTTTGTCAGTGTTATAAGACTCAGACTAGGCCTCTAAAGCTCTTTTTGGTAGTCCAGCTTATCATATAACATGTTCTGTCTCCATCTTGTCTATCAGTATCTTATGAAACATAAACTCAGGAGTGTTGAAGGCGGCCGCCTTCATAAGTAATGTTGTGAGTTGTGCAGAAGACCTTGTCAAGCCTGCAAGCTTCTACTGATCTGTGACATTTTCTCTATCCATATTTGAAAATCCGATACTTGCAGAGGAAGAATTTGAGAAGTTGAGTGTTGACTTCTCCTTTTAAAAAGCTTTATTGGAGGTGTCAACGAGTTCTATGTAAGCATTCTTCTCATCATATCTCTTGTCTATAGTCCAAATTATGTGCTAGAATGGCCTTGTTTATCGCTTCTCTAAGTTTGTTATCCATGTTACGATCAACCATAGCAGGAATGGAGGAGAGATCTTGAGCATACTGGTCAACTTTCTTTATCTCTGACACATCTTTTGTTAGCCTCAAAATATTGAGTCGAACAATGGAAGTTCATTCATTAATTATATTAGGTCTCGGTCATTAATTAATATATGTTGTAATAGGCTAGACGGGTAAACGGGCTCTTATATGTAAGCTAACCGATCACGTGTATCGGCGAAAGCCCAAGTAATCTCTAGCCCGACCCATAGAATTACTAAAGGCATGAAAGCCTTTTAGTTTTGATACATATATACCTCACCAAGGAAGGTAATGTGGGGGTTAGTCATTTGTAACTTACACATTTGCAAGTAAACAATATCATTCTCTTACTTTCTCTCTTTATAATTCTTCTCATCATCCAATCTTACTTTTCTTGTTCATCATAATGAAGTGAAGTGATTCTTGGAGGTTCCCTACATTTGGTATCAAGAGCCTCGGGTAGATCGTGGTTGTTTTGTGGTTTAATAAGCTCAAATTAAAATTTCCGTGGCTTATTTCTTCATATAAGCTCACGTGCAAATTTTTTTGGGGGCTTATTAGTTTGCTTTTTCTCATCTACTTCTTGCTATACTTGTTCTACACCTTCTTGTGTTTCATTTGTGGTTATATAAGCTCATTATCATGGCTTATTTTGGATAATAAGCTCACGAATCAACATTTTTTTGGGGGCTTATTTGTTTCACTTGTTTGCTCCTTGACATACTTGGTCTACATGTTCTCTTGTTACAAAACTTGTTACTTCGTTTTTCCTTTTTCAAAATTTCCGAGCTTATTTTGCTAAATTTCGAGCTTATTTTCAAGCTTATTTTGGTTGCTTATTTTCGAAGCTTATTTGTGATTGGCTTATCCTTATTTCTCTTGTGGTCCTAACCGGTCAAAATCAAGAGACATAGATCCACTATTTTAGCTTCATAAGACAAGGACATTTTGTTTGATAGTTAAAGTGGTCCTCACTAGAAAGTGACATCAAGCGGAATATGTATGTATAAGGCCAAGCGAAATATGCATGTGTTTTTGTGAAGCGAAATATGTATAACATAGTAAGCGAAATATGACAGGTATTGTTCTAGCGAAATATTACAATATTCAAGAAAGAAACACTGCCAAATTTGTTATGAACTCAAGCGAAATATGTTTAAAGTTCAAGCGAAACATGCAATATTGATTTTCAATCGAAAATGTTTTAATAACAAGCGAAACAAGCATTTTCCAGATCAATCGAAACAAGGTTAATTACAAGCGAAACATGCAAGATTGATTTCAAGCGAAATATGATTCAATCAAGCGAAATGGTGCATCTTAAGTAATCAAGCGAGAATGTGTAATTTTGAGCGAAAATACGTACTTTCCAAGCAATAGCGAAATACTGGCTACAATGCAAGCGAAACATGTCATTTAAGAGATTTTGAATTATCAAGACTTCAATTCACAACAAACAACTTAATCCAAATCAATAACATTATACCTGTTTTCTATTGATTTTGGTAAAATCCCGCAACGACACAATTCTTTTTTCTCGGTTTTAATCATAGACTTGTAAAATCCCGTGGACGTTTATTGTATTCATTTTACCACAACTTCAATCACAACACATCTACTTAAGATCCTACAAATCATTTTCACTTCATAATTTTCAGTAAAATAGAAACGAAAGATACTTTATCTTCGTGTTCTAATTCGGAAGAACAACAAATGCAACAAATTCAAGACAAAGCAAAAGAAAGTTGCATGATATCTTTTCGACAACTTCATTCACACCTCAAGCTTCTTTCAAACAACTACTTAAAAGGAACTCGAATTGAGTCTGGATTCAAACGTGCATTTGGGACACTCTTTGGTCAAGATATAGAGACTTTCACAGGCACAATGTTCCTGAACGTGGACCAATTAGAAAAACAACTTTACAAAGAAGAATTTCAAGATATTAGATCCATGGCTTTTTTTAAAGTACTCGAGACACAGTTTCAGATGTTCATCAAGTCACGAATGTATATGGATGATGAATATGTTGTAATGACACGCAACTACTTTCTACAATACACTCAACTCAGGATTCTAGAATTCCGTGACACACTGATCCAACACATGAACTGTTAAGAAGTCGATTGATTAAAGAGCGAAAGCATAACAAGAAGTAAACATTGGGTGAATGAAAGAAAAATGCAGACAATAGAGGGAAAGGATGATTCGATAAAGCATTGGATGCTAGCTTGGTTGATACAGAAAGCAGTGGGACAACATTAAAAGAGCAAGATACAAGCTACATATTAACAGGAAGGATTGCACATGCTGATGATACATATATCAGACCCATATATGATGAAAGCCCTATGGGCTGAGTACAAACAACTGCTGAAATCAATTTCATAGCTATTGGACAACACACTATACTGAGCAAACCTGAATTCAATAATGAAGGAAGTTTACCAGAATGCTGAACAAATGTCCATGACACATGTCCTTTTACCTGCTAAAGTAAAACTGCTAACCAGACAACTGAACTCCAAATCAATCCTGGAAATATGAAATAAATTCGTCATAAAAAGATCGTTCCCAATTTCAAAAGATTTTTTAAGAAATGACGCACATAGTGATAATCATTAACTTAAATATCAAAATCAAGCTTTTAAAAGAAGGTCAACATGGTCATTTTCAAAAGTAAATAAGTGAATGAAGCCAAGTTCACATGACATAGATGTAATTGAAACAATAAACATCGAATGGAACATCAAAGTGGCTAGTTACTTAAGGAAAATAAGACTTGAAAAATCATTTATAAAGAAATGTTTGATTCTATCAAGACAACGAGAGCTAAGACAAGAACACACAACTTTTTGATTGCCAATAATGAGAAATTCAAACGCTCCACTCTAGGAAAAAAGGTTTGCAATTGCAGCCATAAAAATGAGTTAAGGAAATTAATAGGAAATAGTGTGAATACTAAGTTTCCAAAATTGTCAATCTTAGGGAAACCGGCTTTACAACCACATATAAACCAATCAGTTGTTAGACAACACACTTATCGTTAGAGTCTGAATGACCTAGATTTTCAAAGCAACGATTTGCCTCCCAAGTTGATGACAATAACGATTTGTCAAAACCAGTCACTACACATTATTTGCCTAAGGAAAGAGAATCTGCTATTGCAAAACCTCATCACATGATTGCACCTGGCTCATCTATAATAGCACAAATGACATGGTCATAACACTACACTAGAGGAAGCTAAGAAAACGACACAATAAAGCATAGAAATTCAGAACCTAGTGTGATGCCTTTTGCTAGATCACAAAGCACAACTAATGGTAGCAAAACTTCACCATATGAATCAAAGAGATCTTTGTTAGTGCTATAAGACTCGACCAGTGCATCATAAAGCTTCTTTTGTAGTCAGCTTTATCATATGACTTGTTCTTCTCCATCTTGTCTATCAGTATCTTTGTAAGCTCAAACTCAGAGAGTGATGCGACTGCCTCATAAGTAGACGTTGGTTGTGAAGAAGACCTTGTCAAGACTGCAGCTTCTACTGATTCTGTGACATTTTTCTCTATCACAGGATTTGCAAAATCTGATACTGCTTGAGGAAGAATCTAAGGAAGTTGAGTGTTGACTTCTTCCTTAATAAGAGCTCTCATTGACGTGTCAACGAGTTATATGTAAGCATTCTTCTCATCCTGAGCTTTTTGTCTGTAGTCCAAATTATGTGCTAGAATGGGCTTGTTTATCGCTTCTCCAAGTTTGTTATTCATGTAACGATCGACTATAGTAGGAATGGAGGAGAGAGCTTGAGCATACTGGTCAACTTGCTTTATCTCTGACAGATCTTTTCCAAGTTGGTGACTCTGTCGTTGAATCTGAATACAGATGAGAAATTTGGAAGTGAAGGAAATGAGGTTGTAGCTTTAGAAGTTGTTGGTGTTGTAGTCGGTGTTGCTTGTTGTAGAAGAGGATTGAAGAACAGAGGTTGTGGAGGAATAGTTGTAGTGAAACCGGATGTGTTTTCAGGAACTGTCGTTGCATGACGAGCTGAGGTTTCCATCAATGAAGCAATCTCATTGTCAGTTGGAGATGGATTCTCAAGATTTAGGAGCTTGCTTGTAAAATCGAAGGAGACAGAAGAACTTTGTACAGGTTCATCAGCCTTCTGTATGTCAAGAACCGGAGTAAGTGTCACATGAGCGTCTTCCTATACTTGCTCAAACCTTGATTCTTGAGAAACATTTTGTTGTTCTGAGGCTCCTTGATCAGCATTGGTTATTTCAGTGTATTTATATCCCAAATTCACATTCACAACTTCATACAACTCCTTAGTGACCTCATCGTCTTCATCATCATACATCATTTCTTCATCATCAATATTTTCTTTTTCTTCTTCATAGTATTCAGTGGTAGACTGATCGAGTATAGGAATTTTGATTCTGTTTGACTCAGTTCTATCACTATCAGTCTCTTCATCATTGTCATTTGTGTCATCACCTTCTTGTTTATCATCATCATTAGCATCATCATCATCACCATCATTTCCTTTATTACCATCATAATCATCCTCACCTTCATCACTTAAATCATCAGAATCATTTTAATTATCTTCATCTTCATCTTTACTGTCACCCCAAGACTCTTTCTCACTTTCAGATTCATATATGGGTACATCGGGAACCCCTGGTATAGTACCAGTTCCTTCATCTATACCAGAAGACTTTTGTTGCTGCTCATCAAGAACCTTTGACTGAGTGTCAACTCCATCACCTGAGCCACTTGCGTGAGAACTGTGAAATTATGTCTTGCTTCTTTTGGTAGCCAACTTAAGTTGTTCAACTTCAGTTAATGCAACCTCAGATAATACAGCTAATCCTTTGGCTTTTGTCTTCTTTGCAGGTTGCTTCTTCTTGTCAGGTTTAGCCACCTTAGCTTTTGACTTGAGTTTGGTACCTTTAGTAGCTTGAACAGGCTTCTGCTTGGGTGATGTATCAGAATCAGCTTTCTTTCGAATGTACTTTGGTTTTAGAGTTTTCTCTCCAGAAGCAAAAGCGTAGTATGTCTTGTAAGCATTGGATTCCAACATTGCTTGGTTTGTTAGTTCCTTTGGGAGAATGGTACCATATACTTGAGTATCTTCATGTCTGGAGATACACCTCATAGAAGTAAACATGGTGTCATCTCGAGCAATGTGCCAAAACATCTTGTTTCTCCTCGAAATAGACTGATCCTTTAACATGAAGTAATCAATGATGATCTTTGTGAATCTAGGGTATGACATCTTGTTTGTCTTCTTAGCATCTTTATATTCAATCTGGAACAGGAAGTCTTCCAAGAGTAGATACACATAGTCGATGTTCTTCTTATAGAACATACCCTAGAATATTTGAGCACGGGTCAGACGAATCTTGTCCATTCCAGTTTCTTTGCCACTTAAGCACTTGTTGATGACAGTAGCAAATGCTCTCCATGGTTGATGTAAGTATTCAACATTCACATTAGTAAGATAGGTGATGTCTCCAGTCTAGATCTCTGATGAAAGAGAGAATATCTTGTTCTAGTGGGAGGTCTTCAAACTTTTGGCCTGGAATTTTAGGCCAAATTTGGAGAATTTCTCTAAACATATCAACATTGAGAGAGACTTTCTTCTTGTTTATCATGAATCTGATGGATGACTTATGAAAGGAAACTATAACCCAAAATTCTTGCATATAAATAGCAGGAACATCTACAGTGATCAGGAATGCTTGATAGAAGGGAGTGAGAGCAAGAGCATCCAGCACCACTTGAAATGTAGCTTCTTTTGGTTTGATGTCTGTTTTGAGTCTCATGTTGCATTTCCCGAACTCAAGACGGTCTGCAGGGGCAACAAGGGCATCATCAAGGGCTTTCTGTTGAGCTTGAGTGGTATTCATGCTTATGCTAAGATTTAACCAATACAGTTTATACATATAACCAATTTTATATATAACACACTATAAGGCCTTTGATTGTTGAATACTTAAGCTTGATTCATGTTGTGATATCATTTTAATGATTAGGCTCATTAAGGCATTTAGCATTATTGAATAAGATCTAATCATCCGAAGGACAACTTAATTGGGCATAATGTGAAAGGCATTAAGACAACTGAAATAGTGTTTTTGGGAATCCTATTCAAATTAACTTGTAGAGAATAAGGTAACCTAAGACATGTTCAGATATCCTTGTTGAACCTTGATATATAGCCTACTTAACTTGTTTAGATTGCTAAATTAACCAATTTTAATTAGTTACCTAACTTGAGTTTTAAATTGCTTTCAGAAAAAATTCAATCTTAAAAATCCTTAAAATCAATTGCTAAATCGCCTCCTATTGAGGATTGTTAAATCGCCTACTAAGTAGGGTTGTTAAATCGCCTCCTATAGAGGATTGATAAATCACCTCCTACATAGAGTTGTTAACTCGCTTCCTAAAGGAATTGTTAAATCGCCTCGTATATATGATTGATAAATCGCCTCCTATATTGGATTGTTAAATCGCCTCGAGAAGGGGTATTGTTAACTCGCCTTATGAAGGGAGTTGTTAACTCACCTCGTGAAGGTGTTGTTAACTCGCCTTCTGAAGGAAGTTGTTAACTCGCCTTCTGAAGGCATTGTTAACTCGCCTTCTGAAGGCGTTGTTAACTCGCCTCACACAGGCAGTTGATAACTCGCCTTCAAACACATTTTCACAAACATGAATTTAACGAATCAAGAATAGTTCAAATAGCATTCTTAACAGATGAATAACACTTAGGTACATTTATAACAACATTTAGCCATAGAATCTTTAAGAACGATAAAAAACAAGCATATATATTCATTTTGATGCATTCATACAAGAAACAACACACAAGGATGAAGTTTAAAGGCTCAAACATATTCAAGAAAGATAATACAAAGGTCCTAGCACAAAACCCACAAACATTTTACAGTATTTCTCCTAAACCTAAATTTTCGAGTACAAGAATCACACAAAACTCAATCAAATGTTAACCAAATAAAAAGCTATTTTAAACGAGTGTTTTACACACCTAAACTAACAAAACCCCTCAAACAATTTAAGGTTTTAAGCACTTTTAATTTTGATGAACCCTAATTCAAGATTTAGGGTTTTCATGACCAATCGTGGATAAAACACTAATTCCTTCGAGGTGTAGGTAGTTTAGGGTGTAGGAATCATGAACTTAGTTATACCTTTTGCTTGATAATCACTTGAAATGGACGATTAAAGGTTGGCAATTTTGAATGGGTTGGGAGGAGGAAAAATTTTATGCCAAGTGTTGTGTGTGTGTGTGAAAAACACAGGGTGGGTGAAAGTGTTATAAAACAAATTTCATTTTTGACACTTTTGCCCCCTCTAGTTTAATATCCTATGCATTTTTCTTATACAAGTTTTATTAGGCAAGTAAAGTTTAACAAATAGCACAAATAGTCCCTAATGTCTTTAACTAGCATACCTAGAAACTTATATTTGCACATATACTCCCTAAAGGCATAAACACATAACAGATAAGACTCATAAAAGCTAAACTTAATTAACTCCCCTTTAATTGTTAACCCGTTATTGTTTAAAACCTTTTCCTTTATCACAAAACTAAATTTATGAAGAAGATATTTGACATTTTCTCCCTCGTCAAACAATGGCCTGTTTTCTATTAAAGAGTTGTAGTCGTTGTTTGAGTGGTCAAATGTCTTTGAAAAGCATTTGCTGATGAATTAATATTTTAATTTAGAAAATCAACACCATGAAAAATAAGATTTCTCTTATTTTGACACATAAGTGCACTGACACGTACATTTATGGAATACAGGAAGCACGGGTTGTGATGCAAAGTAATCACAAGCCTTTGCATGGTCATAAAGTAGACCATGACCGAGAATAAATTCTCGTTGAGAGGTCAAGTTTTCTTTTTGAAAATAGTTGCCTTTAAGATGATGACCGGGTTCCTATCTGAAATAATAGCAAGCCATTTTGGCATGTTTTGAAAGCTTTTGAAACTTCTGCTCGAACTTCATTTACAGCCTCGTATCATTATTAAATGATATTTCTAAGGCCGTAAATGTTATTGATTTTCAGAAGACATGCCAGAGAAACATATTTTTATATTTTTCTGATTTTTTAATTTTTAATTTTCTTTTTTGAAAAATTTATATAAAAGAAAATATTTTTGTATTTTTATGTTTTTCTTATGTACATATAATATAGGATATGAGTTACCACCATTACTCGTCCGTTTCCTCTGCCAGACGTTTCAACGTTTCCGGAGACATACTTTTCATACCGAGCTTTTCGATCAAGAAGTTGAATCTTTCTCTTGGCAAAGGTTTGGTGAAGATGTCAGCCAGTTGGTATTTAGTCCGGACAAAGTATAGCTCCACGATTCCATTCTCCACTTTCTCCTTTATAAAATGGTAGCGAACATCGATGTGCTTGGCTCGTGAGTGTTGAACATTATTGCAGCATAAAGCAATCACCCTCTTGTTGTCGCAGTACAGAGGAATCTTATTGAATTGAAAACCATAATTTGTTAGCTGTGAACGCATCCATAGGATTTGAGCACAACACCCAGATAAGGCAATATATTCCGCCTCTGTACTCGAGATTGCAGTGCACTTTTGCTTCTTTGAAAACCAGCTAACAAGTTTATCACCTAAGAATTGAGCACTTCCTGATGTACTGCATCTAGTGTCCTGACACCCCGCGTGATCTGCATCTACATATGCTGTCATAGACATACCGGTATCCTTCGAATACCAGAGACCCATGTTAATGGTTCCCTTTAGGTATCGAAAGATCCGCTTAACAGCATATTTAAGGCTTTTCCTTAGGTTTTGTCTGATACCAGGCACCTAAGCAGACTGTATAAATACGTTTGGTCTTTTTTTGTTGGATGTAAGATAATAAGGGATCCAATCATGCACCGGTAAAAGTGTAGTATCAAACTGTTTCCCCTGTAGATCTTCATCCGGTTTGTCCTTTTCTACATAGGTGTGTCTACATAATTTCATTTTTAAACAATTTTCGTAAGCATATTGGATTGGTTTATACATGATGTCTTCTGGAATTTGAGAAATTTGTTATCCTAAACAGAATAGAACATCTGCCCCCATCCATGGACTCTTGAACTTAGTTGTCATCTGATTAGCCAACTCATTACACCTTGGCAGTTTTAGTGGATGCAAAATATGTATCGTCAACATAAATTTGTACCAGTAATAAGTCTTCCCAGCTTGCCGTGTGAAGAGTGTTGATCACTTGCACTGTGGAGAAATGTTGTGAGATTAAGAAGCTTGACAGCATGTCGTACCATGCACGTGGTGCTTGTTTGAGGACCGTAGAGGGCCTTTTGTAGCTGTCACAATGCGAAGGGTCGTTGGATCGCAACAAATCCTTCTGGTTGAGAAACGTAGACCTCTTCTTTGAGCTTACCATTTAAGAAAGCCATTTTGACGTCCATTTGGTAGATCGTCATATTATTATGAGCGACATTTGCTACGAAGATGCGGATGGCCTCTATTCTAGCAACCGGTGCAAATGATTCCTCGAAATTTATTCCCTCTTCTTGTCTGAATCCTTGAGCAACTAGTCTAGCCTTATTCTTTAGTACCCCGCCAAATTCATCTGTCTTGACCTTATAAATCCACTTTAGTTTGATCAATAACACTTTATCTGGACACGGCACCAATTCCTAAACTTCTAGTCTTTGAAATTCATGAATTTCTTCTGGCATTGCATCGATCCATGACGGTTCGATCATTGCTTGTTTGAAGTTCTTAGGTTCTACCTAAGTTAGGAAGGCATCAAAGTAACACCACTTGGCGTCAGTTTGGAGTTGCTTTCTCGTAGAGACAAAGCGAGAAGGATCTCTGATCACGTTTGCTATAGGATGATCCTTAGTCTATTTACCAAGGTGTTCAAATGGAGTGTGGGTTTGTCTCATATTCGATGACGACCTTTGTGAAGTTGATTCTTCATGAGGAGATTCATTAAGTGGATCATCACGAAAGATTGGTGTTTTTGGCGATTCTTTAAAACCTTGAGAAATGTTTGGAGATTGTTCTTGTTCTTGTTGTGTTGATGGAGTACTTGATGATGGAGAATCCTGGTCAATGGAAGTTGACACAGGAGAATCGGCTAAAACCACAGCTCTCGGAGCAGCAGCTTCTTAAACTAGAGAAATAGCAATTGATGGAGGAGTGAAGTATTCATCAAACATTGGTTGAAACAAGCGATCCCAATCATCTCTTGGTGGTGGAATACAAGGTTGTTGAGAAACAGGGTTTGGAACGAGTCCTGAACTGGATGTTGCAGGAGTCATAGAATGAAGCCCGGGTCCTGAACTGAATTGTTCAGAAGCCATAGCTGTCAGCTCATCTTCTGCTCAAAACAGCCCACATATCCTCTCTAAAAGCCCTTTGGATCATTTAATCATAGCTTTGTTTTCAAGTGATTTCCAAGCTTAATTCCTCAAGTGACGAGAAAATACTTTCAATCCATCAAGTGAAGAAGTATTACACCTCAAGTGTGTATTGCAATCTTGTTGCAACCATATCACATATTTGTAAATCAATTGTATATTTGATATTTGTGTGTAGTAGCTAGATCTTGGGGATCTTTGTAAGTATAGTTAATTAGTGGTGATCTTACCAAGTAGGGTTAGATAGTTGTGATATAAGTAGAGTTGGTAAGTTAAACTTGTGAAGAAAGTCGTGAAGTTAGAAGAAGACATGAAGCTGAGAAGTTATGAACAAGTTCGTGAATTTGTGTTTTGATAGATTGGATCTATCTAAGAATAGAACTCGACATTTAGCTTTGTGGTCCGTAAATCGGTGGTAAGCAACTTTGTGCACGATATATACTCCGCCATAAGGGAGTTTTGGTTTGACATAGTGAAAACACTCACGAGTTTGGGTGCTCGGGGATGGAGAGGGCGAAGAGGTGGCTATCGATACCGAACCACTGAATAATCCCTTGCTTTTGTTTGTTTGTTCTTACTCTTATCTCTAGTCTTACATTACTTAATTATAACATGACTTATCTCATATCATTTTATAATTGATTGTTAGATAAGTAATATTGTTCATATTGTCAAAGTGTTGAATTCACATAAAAAGTCGAATCTAAAATGTTACAAACAAATTTAAAACCTTTAATTAAAAATCGGTAAACTAATCATTCAACCCCCTTCTCTAGTTTTCCACAAATGGGTATCAAGAGCCGACCGCTAAACCAGATTTTTAAAATAAATTGTATATTAAAAACTTGAATCGATCTATGGAATCGGAAAAATATTTAGAATGACATTATATGCAAAGACCACCACTATT
The DNA here is from genome assembly GCA_026074375.1 of Tanacetum coccineum. Lineage (NCBI taxonomy): Eukaryota > Viridiplantae > Streptophyta > Magnoliopsida > Asterales > Asteraceae > Tanacetum > Tanacetum coccineum. The sequence continues at coordinate 11,442 of BQNB010046263.1, read as the reverse complement.
TGAAAGTGGTGGATTTATTGGAAAAATAGATTCGAAACCTATGTGAAGTCAAAAGATCTAGATCTTTGGTATGTTATTACCGATGGTGATTTTCCTCCTATCTAAAATAATCCCCGAAACTAAATTGGATTGAAAATTAACCTTCTCATAAACAAAACCGATGATCTTAAAATAGAAACTTGCAAAAAGAAATGTATAATGCTCTAACCACGAAAAGAATAAATAAAAAGAAAATTTTATTGTGTCAAACCTAAAAGAAATTTGGGATACTTTGTTAATCACTCATCAAGTAATAAGCAAGTCAAAGCTAACAAAATTAGATCTTCTTAGTATCAACAATTGAACAATTCTTGAATTCCCGGAAGAGAAATCTATAGAATAATGGCCTTTGCTAAATTTAACACTATATTAAACTAGTCTAAAAGCACTTGATAAAAGTATTTCGAGCAAAATTGTGTTAGAAAAATTCTTAGGGCATTGCATCCTAAATGGCCGCAAAAGTCATGGCGATGAAGAATCAAAGAATCTAACAACTCAATCACTCTTGACAAAACCTATAGTGGTTGGGGGAGGGGGGATGGGGATGTGATGGTGGGGTTGGAAGGGGGGCTGTTTGGGGGGGGGTAGGGGAGAAGGGGGGGAGGGCTGGGGGGGGTAGGGAGGGAGTGTTAATAAAAGGTGGGAAGGGGGGTTAGGTAGGGGGGATGGGCCGAGAGGGAGGAAGTGGGATTGGGGTGTTGGGGGGAGTGGCGAGCGGGGAAGGGGGGGGCAGGGGGGTTCACGGAGGGGGGGAGAGGAGGGAGGGTGCTGGGTGAAGCGTAGGATGGAGGAAAGGGGGGCCGTGGGGGCGGGGGTGGGATAGGGAAGCGGGGGTGGGCGGTTGGGGGGGGGGGGGTGGGGGCTTGGAGGGGGTGAAGCGGAAAATTAAGGGGAGGCGTGTGGGAAATGGGGAGGCAATTGTGAGTGAGATGGGGGGGGTTGGGGGGGAGAGGAGGGAGGGTGAGAGGGGGTGTAGTGGAAGGGGGGGGGTTGGTAAAGAGGAAGGATGTACTGGGGGAGGGATATAGTTTGGGGAGGGGGTGGAGGTGATGGGGTATAAATGGGAGGGGTGGGGGGGAGAGGGTGGTGGTGGATGGGCGGGGGGGGGTGTGGTGGGTGGTGAGGGGGTTGGGCGGGAAAGGGAGGCCTATTGGAGGGGGGAAGGAGGGGGGGGGGGGGGGGGGGGTGGGGGGTTGGAGAGTGGATTGAGCAGCTTGGGGGGGGGGAGGGGGGCGAGAGTTGGAGGGGCGGTGGAAGGAGGGGGGGAGAGGGAGGGAAGGGGGAAGGGGTATTGGAAGAAGGGGAAGGGGGAGGAGAAGGTGGGGGGTGGGGAAGGGGGGGTTGGCGTGGGTAGGTTAGTAGGGGAGTGGGGGGCGGGGAGTGTAGGGTAAGGGTGGGATGGTGGAAGGGGTGGGGGACGGAGGGAGGTAAGTAAAGGGTGGGAAGGTGGGATGGAGGGGGGGAGGGGTGATAAGAAGGGGGGGGGAGGTATGGGGAGGAAGGGGGGTAATGTGGGATTGGGTGGGGGGTAGGCGTGGGGAGGGTGTTAGGATGGGGTGTGGGGAGGAAAGGGTGGTGGGTGATGGGGGGGGAGTATGATTTGGGTATATGGTGGTGGGGGGAGTGGAGGGAGTGATGGGGGGGAAAAGGGAGATATTGGTAGGAGGAGATGGAATTGTGGGAGGGGGTTGTGAGGTCGGGGGTGTGAGGAGGTGTGGGGGGGGGATTAAGGGAAGGGGTCGGGGGACAGGGAGAAGGGGCATGGCAGTGGGGGTGGGTGGGTGGGTCGGGCCGGGGGGGAGGGGTGTTGGGAGGGTATGGGTGTGGGGGGGGGGTGAAATGGAGGTGTGAAGGAGGTAAGAGGAGGGGGAGAGGGTGAGGTGGGATGGATGGGGAGGGGGTGAGGGGGGGGTTGTGGGTTAGGGGGAGGGTTGTGGGGTGGTGTCAAGAGTCAGGGGGGGTGGGAAGGGTGTGGGTTTGGGGGGCAGGGGGGGAGGCGGGTTGGGCGTGGTGTGGGGGGGGGGCTAGGAAGTTGGGGGGGCGAAATGGGTGTAGGGAAGTGGAGCGTGGTGGGTGAAGTGGGGGTAGGGCGGAGGGTGCGGTGGGGTGGGGAGGGGGGTGGGGGGGGGAGGGATGGGGCAGGAGAGGAGTTGGGTGAGGAGTGGGGGGGAGGGAGAAAATGGGGGAAAATGTGTAGGGGGAGGTGATAGGATGTTAGGGGCGTAGGGAGTGGGAGAGGGGGGTTTTAGATGGCGTGAGTGTGAGGGGGGGTTGATTGTTAAATGAGGGTGGGAGGGATAGGGGATAGTGGATGTGGCTCGAAGGGTGGTGGCGGGTGGTGTGTGGAGATAGGTGGGGATTTTGAGGTATGTGGGGGGTAGGGGGGGTGGGAGGGGGGAGAGGAGGCAGTGGGTGGTTGGTGATGGGCTATTAGAACGGGAGGAGAGAAGGGGGGGGAGGAGAGCGGCGAGGCAGGGTGAGCGGTGGCCCAAATCCGGAAAACACCGCCACCAACCGCCCAGCAACAGCACACCGACCCCGCTCGCCCCTCGCCCCCCGACGCACACAAGCCATTTGCACGCAATACCGTGCATACTAGAGCAGACAGCTAGCACCCACCACCTCAAGTGCACATCCCGCCAACGCCCTTGCCGAAAGAGACATCACACCCACAATTACTTCACACAGACGAGGACGTTTCGTCCGCCAGAACCATATCAAGAGAGAAAATCATTTCAAAGAAAAAAAGACGACAAACATAGCAAAGGCGAAAGAAAAATGCCTTTAAGTGTAGGTGATCCAAATCAATCTCCGTCGAGAATGATCCAAAACTAACAAGAAATCAAAACCAAAAAGCTTTGTTGAGGATCTTGTAGTGGATAGCGACGCACAGATGAAGATGAAAAAAACAAATGGCGAAAAGTGTCTAACGGCTAAAGCTCCAATGAGTCATTTTTCGAAACAGAACAATTTAGTGAAGACCAATACAACACTAGAGACGAAAATGACTTAGTATATGAATATAGTAGACTTGCAAATAGGACTAAAAGTCATGGCTAAACTAAAACTTTAAAACAAGCTAAAGTGAATTAGAAAATGCAATCACCTAGAGATTAAGAGATAAATTATCAAGGTTAGAAAAAGGAAAGGAAGTAAATGGAAAATGTTAAATTTATGAACCCAAGAACTCAAGCTTGAAAATAAGAAAGCTCAGAAAGGAAATATCTAGTGCTAATCAATTTAATGATAGAAGTCACTCACATTAAAAAAAATAAAAAGTTCTCAAAAAATCTTCCGAGATAAATCCGGGTTAGTTTTAATTTTTTTCCAAAGACCTAGCGAAACCAAACAAGGTAAAAGTTTGTAAAAGCCCAAGAAGTTAAGTCGAAAGAAAAATACTTATAAATAATACTAAAATTCCTATTGCAAGTGATGATGTGGTAAAACGTTTTTACAAACCCTCCCTTAAAACCCGAGCACGTATTTTACTAAACCCACAATGAGGTCTAAAACAACCTCATCCGAGAAGAAATGAAAACGAGCTCATCTCGTTCCAAAACACCTCAACCTAGGAGAGACCAAGGTAGACCAAATTACTCTAACACTAATCACACAATGTGGAATCATCCACATCAACCAAGCTTTACTCAATGTGGAAGATGCTCACCGTGCATGTGTTCGAATCAAATGCAAAACATAGCGGAAAACCATAACTTTGTATAACAAGAAACGTTGGGACCAAATGGCTAACCCATCACAAAGGTAGACAAACCTTTAAGAAGTAGTGTGCTCTCTACAAACATTCTTTGTCTTCGGATTAAGGAATTCATGATAAGGTTCCTATGAACCCTTATCATTTACATCATGAAGACATTAATGAAGATAATTCTAAAGACTAAGGTACGTCTCACTTTTCATATTCGTAGAATATAGATTATAAGTAAATGTCTATGTGACTATGATGTTGTAGTGTAATTAGTTCTTAGAAAATAATATAGTCTCTAGAAATACCATTTGTTGGTTTTTTCTAGCTTGAAGAGATTAGTTTCACATGAACTATTCTTTTATTTTTTTTTTTTACCCCCCCGTGTAGATTATTGTTATACGTCTACAAAATGGAAATCTTCTATGACCACATAGCAAACTCACGTAGACGAAGAAGAGCAAGCTAAAGGTTAACAATTAACATAGAAATAGGATTAGTCGCATGAAGATCATAGACACACTATGGATGAAACAAACTCCCTTCGACCTCGACGATCGCCTCGGATCCGTGTCAACCATCATCCACGTCTATCGGAATCAACTTGTTGAAATTTTCAACTACGTCTTATTATTTCATTATCTTCGCTATCCATTCTCGGTCTCATCTCAAAATCGAATAACTAAATGTCTTTTTGAAAGAAATAAATCCCTCCATCTTCAAGAAAAAATTCATCTCCTAAATCAAGCTAAATCATATGGGGAAGAGACTCTACGAATGACGTCTTTTATTATTTCGTCCGAAATAGTCAAAGAAACTTTTTAATTAAACAAAGAGTTAATTAATAATTGTCAATAATCATTTTCATAAAAACTAGCCAAAAATCGAAGAATTTTTTTTTCTCAGTGGGCGGCTGATTAATGTTGAAACTAACCTTTAAAATATATAAATAAATATATAATACTTATAAATATATAATAAGGATAATTATCAAGAAAATCAATGAAACCGGAAGTAGTATACGATATTCCCGGGTCGTTTATCCCCAACGAAGTGTGAATTGGAAAGTCGAGAGTTGGATTGACATTTGATGATTGAATAGAAGAGATTTGAATTGGATTTCTAAATCTATGGAGAATTTAATTTCAATCTACTCTAAAAACAAAAAGGACACAAACTTAAGCTAAAAATGATAACGAAATCTAAAAATGTTGACTAAAAACCCTAAATTTTCAAAAATTAACCTAAAATGATTTTTTCACTTTTACTAGACTCTAATTAACTAAAAAGTAAGATTAAAGAAAACTAGAACGAAAACGGAGTTGATTTGAGCTTTAAAACACAAAAAACGTGAACGGGAACGAATCCCGTTCTTTAAAAAGTGAAATTTTGCAAAAACAACCCTACAAGAGCAAATCAATTTTTCCTAGGTGCAATACGATAAAAGAAAATTTTCTAAAAAGAATTATATTGTTTTGATCTTTTTATAATTTTTAATAATTGAAAAACAGTTTTAAAGAAAATAAATGATTAAAAATAGAAAACAAAGTGGGAAAAATCTGGAAAAATAGGTAAAAGTCCTAAATTCTATGTAAAGCCTAGGAAAAATAAGCTGGTGATCCCAGCTTATCAAATAAGCCACGAAATAAACTGAAAAGGCTTATGGACTTATTGGGCTAAAAGGCCCTTATATAATTAACTTTGCAAGTCACTACCGGATGAGCTATTGTACCGGCAGTGAGTGTGTTATAAACGTGGTTGATGGGGTTGAGGTCCCAAGTTCGAGCCCTGCTCACTTGGGGCTTCCCCTAATCCCAACGTTTTTGTTTTTTATTTTTTTTACAACTTTTTAGACAAGCTGAAAATAAGCAACTTTAATAAAGACAAAAAAATTTATAGCTAACAAATAAGCACGAAATAAGCTGAAAAAGGTGGCAGTTTGCTAATTTACACTAAGACCTAAGTTAAGCTAACTGTTGGCTATTTAAACACTAATAAGCAAGCAAATAAGCTAAAATTCTAAAGCACTACACCTAATAAGCAGCTAAATACCTAAATTAAGCAAAACTAACTAACCAAAAGCACAAATAAGCAAAGAAATGGGCAGATTATGGCAAATTTACTAAACAATAGACAAAACCCAGGGGACAAACTTTGGCTTATTTTAAGCCCCAAGGAAGAACCTAATTGCTTATGAGCTATATAAGCTTAAAGCTGGTCCAAGTGGCTACTAAAATAAGCAAAAAGAATAGAGTTTGAAACAAGGTTAAGCCAAGAAAAAGCTAATGGAAAATAGCTAAGATAGTGAGTATGCAACTTTTGGATTTTCTTAAAATGCAAACTGGTAATAAGCAACCTAAAAATAAGCTAATAAATAAGCTTGGAATTGAAAATAAAGTTAAAACAGATTTAGACAAGCTTCGAATGAGCCTGTGCTCAAATTTTGAAAAGCTAAAAACAATATTAAGGGTCTGATAATTAGTTTTGAAAAAAGGCAGTTTTTACACTAAAAGATACTTAAGAAAAAGGTTGACAGATTTATAAAAACAAAAGGAGACTTAAAAACTTTCACACTACTGCATTAAACAACTTGAAAGAAAACTAAAACAACACACCAAAGGTGGATTTAAAAGCCTTAAGCCAATAAGCTCTATGAACTGTTTTGGTCCAACAGTTTTAAAGGGCTTATAGAAAAGACTTAAAATCCACTTTTAAACTTAAAATTCTTGTGAAACAGATTGAAATTGACTTAAAAATGCTTGTTAAAGAAAAAAAAAGTGACCCAATAGGTTTATACACCAAAATGACCCGTTTGCCCTACTGTCCCAAACACTCCTTTAATTTTTCTAAATGCTTTTTAAAATTGATTAAACAGAATTTAAGAAAAGGTTTTGAAAAACAGATGATTAGCAGTATATATTAAGCAACAAGAAGTGTAAAAGAACCAGTAATAAGCACTTAAATAAGCTAAAAGGCAATAAGCAGTTTATAAGCAAATAATGACAGTTTTGCATAAAAACTCAAATGGAAGACATACAAGCAATGAAAAAGCATTCATAAGCATAGATAAACATAAAGAGGTAGGAAATAAGCATAAATAAGCTAATGAACAGTGAAAATAAGCCAGAAATGGAAAATGGAAAACTTACAAGCCCCTTGCACAAACAGGGTAAATTAAGCAATCTACAAGCTCTAGCTTGTCAAAAAGACAAGCTAGTAGGTCTATAAGCACTTCCATAGTTTGCTTATCTTCCATAAAAGCTGAGGTGATTTGAGGGAGATTTTTGGTTTGGTTTTTATAAAAAAAAAATTCTTAAGTTTCTTTAGACTTTTCTTAAAACAGTTTAATAAAATGCTTAAGTGAGAGCTTAAAAGATCTTTTGAAAAACCTTTGAACACAAATAAACTTAGACAGATTAAAACTAACTTCAAATTTTCATTAACTTAAAAACATTACAAGATTTAAAAGAAAAGTACAATAAGCTAAGTTATACTAGGTTAAGCTGAAAACTAAAAAAAAGCTAGATGCCCCAATGGGCTTACAAGGAGTCATATATATAGAAAAACGAGCTAGGTCTTCAATCCTTTGGTCCTTTTGTCCTCTTCTGGATGTGTTTCTTTGCTGAGACAGAACCATGTGTGTTTGTTGTGTGAGGCATTATCAAAGCAATCTTGGCCCTTGAATTGCCTTTGTCCCCAAGCAAAGTGATCTTGTCCCTTGATGTTGTTGTCGTTTTTAATGCCCAATGGGGTGATTGGGGATTGCCAAGGTGGCAATCACCCATGTAGGGTGTGGGGTGAGTGAAGGTGATGGTTTTGGACTAGGGTGAACAGTGAACGAGGTAGTGAGAGGGACAGGGGAGATGATGAATAGTGGTGGGGTTTGTTTGGGCGGGAAAGGTTGTTTTGAGGGTTAACAGGTTTGAGTTTAGTGGAGTGACAATTCCAGTCCCTGAAATTGTATAAGTGTATTGCAAGGTAGGTCCTTGTGGTGATGTGAAGGTTTAAAGGACTGGTAGAATTGGTCCTTGAGAGTATACGTTATGATTTCAAAGTTGGTCCCTTTGGTGATATAACTTTGGGAGTTGGCAGTTTTGCCCCCCAAAGTTATATAGAGTTATTACACAATTCGTCCTTGTGGTGTATAACTTTTGGGGTTTGGCAGCAATGCCCCCCAAAGTTATAGTTGGGCTTTTGGTGGGTTGTTTCGGCCGGTTATAGAAATAATGGGTATTTGGGCTATTTTAATTTACTTGGGCTTAAAGTCTTCGTGCAATATACTAATGGGCTTATCCGGCCCATTAGATGGGTTCGGGTGGGCCCATTAAGTATTCTTCGATTTACGGCTTCGGGTTTGACCTTTGACTTTGACGGGTTGACTTTTTGACTTGATTTTGACTTCATCACGCTCTTTCTGTTTCCGTGCTCGTTTATTGTTGTTTTGGCTTCGATTTTGTCCTTTTCTTGATTATCCGTTACCTGCACAATATAAGTGAAAACATACAAATACAATATATTTTTGGTACGTTTTTGGTCATTTAAGTCCGGTTTTGATGGAAAACGGTATGTGTAATTAAGCACATACCATCTGACCAGGTAACTCGATTTAAGTCCACCAAAAAAGAACGTGCGGAAATTGACAAAGGTCTGACCAATGGAAAAAATTCGCCATGGGTTGGAAAGGCCCTGAGGTCTGACCAGAGAAGACAATTCAAATGCACGTGTTTTAGTTTTGGCTGGCATAGACTTAAAATTTCACATAAGAGTATACACATAAATGTGATAAAATCGTGTATAAAAAGCATGCAAAACAACTTGTAGCACACAGTTAAGAAAACATTTTGTTAACCTTCTTGGTATAGACATCATTTTGCCAAATGTTCTCGGTAGCTCCATTTTGGACGCACAAAGAAGCGGAGAAACGGGTCAGCGCGAAACGTATTAAAAACCTGACTTCTTTTGGGGAACCTTAGTTACACCCGCCTTAAACTTCTCTTATAGTTTGTCCAACAATGGGTGAGCCGTATTTCCAATTGTCTAATGATGTTATTATATGTTAAGAAACCCTTTGTTAACATTAGTTTTTATAGTTGCCAATATGGTGGGATTACAAATTGATCAAACCCTATATTGTACTCCTACTTGTATCCGAAGACACAAGTAATTCCAATAATTCCCTGAAAGCCGAAGCATGTAGTGGGGCAGGATAAGATTTAAAGATCAATTCAACCTCATACTGCGCACATAAAAAAAACTAAAATTACACTAGAAATCAAATTTCATAGTTTAATGTCCTTATTAAATTTGTCCAAAAACCTCGGTTTCACAAATAACACATAACTGGTCACA
>BQNB010046262.1:0-38257 GCA_026074375.1 Tanacetum coccineum | reverse complement strand
GAACAATACGGCGTATCCTAGGGTTTAGGATACGGCGTATTGATCCCTGTATAGTTGTGTGTTTAATTGTTTTCTTGTATCATTATAGCAAGATAGAAATTGCACTTGTCTTCTAATCTTTTATGTAGGACCTTGCTGAAACTATGGTATGGTATATTCTGAAAATTACATGTGTTGAACTTATCCGGGCATGCTAAAGCCCTAGTCAACACACTTTTTGCTCAAGAACTCATCTTAGAGAATTATCACGAGCAAAACATCAGGGAGTTTTCCGTCTTAATTTTATTTTCCCTTATTATTATTTAATTGTTTTATCTATACAACGAGGACGTTGTATAACTTAAGTGGGGGGATGGAGAATTAGAACGTACTTGTCTTCTTTTTTACAAAATAACATGCTACGAGCTTAAAAGTGCTTAAAAATAGGCCAAACTAAAATTATTTTTTTAGCATGACTTTTGTAAAAATCACTAGTTACATTACCTAGCGCACTATAACCCTTGATACATACTGTGAGAATTAAGTCTATTCCGTTTCCAATTGCTTACTAAAAATTCCACAAAATTATGAGTGTGCTGGTGATGTAGTGGACTTTAGAACTTGGCCTGGTATATCACTCGAGACCGCAATGATTAGTACTATGGATTTAGATGGAGGAACATGTTCAACTGATAAATTTCTAGGATTAAACCAAGTAGCCTACATGTCGTAAAATTAACTAACCACACTGGTTAGTTAAATCCCGTGTAACACTTAATTACTCTCATTTTTAGAGTAAAATCCCCTAGAACAACTTGTTGAGCCATTCCTTTCTTTTTCTACGCCATATTATATGTTTCGTTACACCTTTGCACCTTAGCCTACCATGTAGATTAAGCCCATTTTAATCAATGTTGCTAGTTTCTTTCGTGTAAAGTTTTGTATTTCCTGTGTCAAAGTAAAATTTCTCTATCTCTGTAATGGTCGGGAAATTGCACAATGCAATGAGAAAAATATGTAGCTCGTAAGTTTTGCTACTTTCGCGATTATGTCCGAAGAAGAAGTGTTACAAGGAAAAGATTATCCGGACGAATTATGATAGTGAAGACGGTAGAATTAAACCGAGAATTATGATGTATTGTTAAAAAATTTATTTATGAAAAAAATGAGAAAGAAGAAAATTAGTCAGTTCAAAAGAAGTTTATACTGAAGAAATCACTTGGAAGGATCGATTATTCGTTGATACGTTACAAAAATCAACAATGTAAAGTCTTGTAAAAAGTGGCCGATATCACCACTTGTTATGTAAAATTATGTAAAGAGCGGGATGTAAGGGAAGTTGACCGTTATAGGAACGCCAACTTAGGTTGTCTTTGTCATTTCTGTGATCGAGGCGTTTGTCTATATGTTCGAGTCTTTGTCATGGAACGGTCAGGGGAAATGTTGGGAATTAAAGATTCCTTGATGCTGTTTGAATAAATGAAACAATAGGGACTAAATTGACATAATGAAGATTCTACAAATAATGGAAGATTGTAGAAGATATGGTCAAAGATATGAAGATCATGATTGATATCCAAATGATTTAGTTTCCTTATAATATTAAATGTGTTGACTAGGAAGGTTGAATACTTATGGAAAGTATTAATAAGTATTAAATATGATGAGTAGGTTACAAGGTTTATTAGGAAAGTATTGATGTAGAATACTTATGAAAGTATTAATTGTATTGTAACCTACTAGGACTCCTTGTACTATAAAAGGAGGTCCTAGGGTGTAGAGAAAACATATCAATCTCTACACAATCATCATACACACGTTTTATAGTTAGTTCATAGTTTCAAGGTTGTAAACCCTGTTACTATTCAGAGTAATTGTATTCAATATATTAAGGCTGAACGTTTGGTTAATTGTTATTATTCTTCTTAGTATCACAACCTAGTTTCCGCATAGTTTGTGATATTCCCAATCAAAGTTTCTACCATAGTTGTCTTGGATTTATCCAATACAACTAAACCTTATATCAGCTAAGGAGTTAAAGATCTATTCAGACTAGGTTCAACATGTGGTATCAGAGCGGGTTGCTCTTGATATCTAGGATTCTCAAGGTTTTAGTAGTTTTTTGTTAATTATGATTTTGGTAAAACTAGGGTTTTCACAAACCCTAATTAAGAAAACAGAAAAGTTACGGTTTACTGCTGCTCTTTAATGAAGGATACAAGATTTTGTTATAAACAACAAACCCTAATTATCTTTAAGTCACTATGGTTCCTGATTCGGTTAGGGTACATATATATATCTATTGTTGATCTTTAAATTGTTATGTGTAATTCGATTCTTCATAGAACAGCTACAACAAAGGTTTGAAGACACAAGGTTATTGATGATCGTCTCTTGATAAAAGGAGATGTAGCAGATGGTGTGACAAGAAAAGCAGCAGGTCTTGTAGATGTCAAGGAACAGCAGGTAATAGATGATTTTCATGTTTTGATTATCAAGGTCAGTTTTGAATTGTTGTATGGTTTTAGTTGATGTCATTGATGGAAAAGATGGTTAGAAACCCTAATTCATTGGTTTAGGGTTTGATTTAATGGTGAATGTGGTTGTGGACTTAGCATGCTGATAACTGAATCAAGATTCGCAGATTAAAGTGTTTTAACAGCATACGTGGGTAAGGGTTTATTGTTAGGGTTTTGTGAAACCCAATATTGAGAATAATACTACTGTGATGATTTGTGAATTGATGGAACTGGTTTGTCTCGATCATAAGTTTTATGATTATTGTAATCATTGGGTTTTTGTGCATTAAGGCTGTAGAGTAAACGTGGTTTTGAAAGAACTTAGTACTGCCAATGATAAGTTTAAGTGTTGTCAATGTTGTTTATGCTGCCAGCAGGTTGCTGTGTATTTACTCACAAACAAATATCGATTAAAGGCCATGATGTTTTGTTGATTGTGTTGTTCCTTATGAGTTTGTTAATTGGTATATTGAATAATTTGAGTTAGCAGAAGTCGTGGTTATTATTAGTTGAGTTAATACTGCTTGTTAAATGTTTGTACTGCCAGAATCTGTGACAGAATAGCAACGACACAGCGACAAGAAAAAGTGTCACTAACTATATAGGAGGAAGGAGACCAGAGTTAGTAACAGCCTAGTGACAGCTTAGTGACAGATCAGCGACGGTTCAGCAACAGATTAAGGGTCGCTAACAGAATGGGAGGAAGGAGTCATAGTTTAGTGACAGTTTTAGCGACAATTTAGTGACAGATAATGTGTCGCTAAGAGCAGCTTAGTGACAGCTTTGGGACAGAACAAGTGTTGCTAATTGCTTTGGATGGTTTGTACCGCTAGTGCTTTTCACTTAGTACCGCTGGGTTTGATTTTTGGTACCGCTAGCATTGTCCGATGTTGGACAACAAACGCATTTTGGATCTCGGATAGATGATGATATTATGGCTCGTTTTTGGGGATTATTATGAAGAAAATTGGTTATTGCTTATTTGATGTTGTAGTTGATTTTCACAGGTGTGTATTACTGTGGTTTGTATTTTTGTGCTTTGTGGACTAACTTTTTGCAGGAAAAGCAAATAAAAGTGTTAGATGGAAAAGATAGTTGGTGTCGTTCATATTGTTGTTGCTGTATGTTTTGAGATATTCTAGAAAACTAGGGTTTTTCACAAACTCTAAACAGAAGGTTCAAGAAACTCAAGGGGTTAAGAAGAAGGTTTATAATTTTTATCATAGCAGGTTAAAGAGTAGTATGCATATGGTTTGTGTGTTTAAAAGTCATAGCAAGTTGTTATGTACATATCTGATTGGATTTGCAAAAAGTAAACATGGGATTGGCTGCATGGTTATAATATTGATGGCGTAATTAGCAAGGGCAACACTTGAAAGTTTATGTCAATGGTGCTGATATGTATTAGTACTGCTAGTAACATTAGTACTGCCAGTTGTTACTTAGTACTGCTAGTACAGAGAACTTAGTACTGCTAGCGTGAGTTTTAAAAGCAGTTGGTTTGTGATTGTTGTCGTGCTTGTATAAAGTATTGTGGTGACAAAAGGCTATTGGTAATGCTCATGGTTTTGTTGTTCAATGGAAGTGTTGTGGGTTTTGTAATTTTGATGCTGCTACAGCAGATAAACAACAATGATGAAGATACAGCAGGTGTAGTCTTCAACGGGTTGCTATGACAAGGATTAGTGACAGTTTAGCAACTGAAAAAGAGTCGCTAAAAAGGTGTCGTCTGGATACTTAAAAAAAAGGGTATCCTTATATGTTTTGTACTGCTCGTTGGTGGTTACTACTGACACATGACACAGTACTGCTGGTGATCGTAAATATTGGTGCTTTACTGACGTTAAAAAGTGTCTCAAAAGGTATGGGAGGAAGGAGCACTTTATACTGCCAAGGGGAAGAATTAGTATTGTTGGGTATGAAGTTAGTACTTGCCAGCTTTATTTTATAACTGCTTATGAGTACTTAGTACTGTTCTTCATACATTAGTACTGCCAGTTGTATGTTTATACTGCCAATGGCAGTTAATACTGCTAGCCTTATCTTTGAAGGTTAGTGATGCTGCTTATGTAAGTTAGTGCTGCCAGGAGACGTTAATACTGCCAGTTCATGTTAGTGCTGCTATCACTAAGGGTTAATGATGCCAGTTTATACTTAGTGCTGCTAGTATGATTAATATTGATAGTATATTTTTAATGCTGCTAGTATTAAGTTTTTGCTGCTGGGGTAAATTTTAGCAGTTACTATTGTTGGCCTTAAACCAAGGTTTGTGCTACTCTCTATATAAAGGGTATTAATACTGCCAGCTTTGATCAAACTGCTAGTATTAAAATAAGTTTGTACTGCTATGCATTAGCGATATCGGATAAAACACACAGTTTGGTTCTCGAATAGTTTGTTCCTAGCCTGATCTATGGATAGTGGTTTTGAGAATTGGCAAGCTACAAGGGATAGGAGAATTTTCAGGTGTTGGTTTCATTTCAACACAACAAATGGTAATCAATTCACCATGTCTAACCGACATTAAGAATTGGCTATTCCAGTGCAAACAACATCTGGTAAAGAATTCTCAAATCCGTTGATAGCTGATAGTTTGCTAAAAACTATATGGTTCTCAACTCACCATGCTTCATAGTTAAGAGTTGGCTAGTCCAAAGCAAACGACTCTTGGTAAAGACTTCTCAAATCCGTTGATGGCTGATAGTTTTCCCAAAACTATATGGTTATCAATTCACCATGTTTTATTATGAAGAATTGGTTATTCCAGGGCAAACGGCATCCGGTAAAGAATCATCAAATCCGTTTATGGCTGGTAGTTTGCTAAAAACTATACATTTCTATGATTCACTTCAAAGTGATAAGGATAGTTTTGAACTTATTGAATTAATGATTCTTTGTACCAATTTTCTTACCATGGTTCGTGATTCAGAGAATTTAAAAACCACTCATCTAATAATGAAAAACGTTTGGGTGAGGATGCATTAAAATAGGGGAGGATTGATGATGCAGATGCAGAGGTTACCTTCATTGATGAGACTTCAAGTAATTTTAAACAGCAAAAGATGGAAGATGACAAAGAAACAGCTTTAGAAGTGAAGAAGTGTTTGGATACATCCTCCTGGTGATCAAGAAGCTTACATTGAAGAAACTTGATGATTAACAAGTGAATATCAAGTTTAGGGGAGGATTGTTGGGAATCTTTCATTCAAGAAACTTGATGATAAACAAGATGAATATCAAGTTTAAGGGAGGATTGTTGGGAATTAAAGATTCCTTGATGTTATTTGAATAAATGAAACAAGAGGGACTAAATCGACATAATGAAGATTCTACAAATAATGGAATATTGTAGAAGATATGGTCAAAGATATGAAGATCAGGATTGATATCCAAATGATTTAGTTTCCTTATAATATTAAATGTGTTGACTAGGAAGGTTGAATACTTATGGAAAGTATTAATAAGTATTAAATATGATGAGTAGGTTACAAGGTTTATTAGGAAAGTATTGATGTAGAATACTTAGGAAAGTATTAATTGTATTGTAAACTACTAGGACTCCTTGTACTATAAAAGGAGGTCCTAGGGTGTTGAGAAAACATATCAATCTCTACACAATCATCATACACACGTTTTATAGTTAGTTCATAGCTTCAAGGTTGTAAACCCTGTTACTATTTAAAGTAACCATATTCAATATATTGAGGCTGAACATTTGGTTAATTGTTATTATTCTTCTTAGTATCATAACCTGGTTTCCGCATAGTTTGTGATATTCCCAATCAAAGTTTCTACCATAGTTGTCTTGGATTTATCCAATACAACTAAACCTTATATCAGCTAAGGAGTTAAAGATCTATTCAGACTAGGTTCAACAGGAAAGTTCCTAGCAACCGTACCTTATTTGTTGGCTTAATCTATTTGTTTCATAAATTTTACTTAACACCCATTTTACTTCCCTTTCCTAGCAACTAACCTTAGTGTCTACTCGAACGAGGACTTGTTTGAGCATGCATGTCTATTCCGTCATTACGGCCATGTATGCATGTCTCAGCTGCCTTGTTGGATGACGAATTCGGTGAAAGTTAGAAGCTCCCTACCCTATATCATTCTTCATCCTAACCGCTGGTTAAACATGAACATGGATAAGATAGGTATTTATCAATTGGAAAATGGTCTATTCCTCGTGTACGGCCGTGTATGATACGAGTACGTCTTGCCGTTGTAGTAAGTGGACTTATGAGAAGACAGTTGTAATGATCAAACCCTCGGAGCCATACTTAACCCAATTTATCTTGACTTGTTTCTCCCTTAGCTTGTAGGCGTGGAATGTGTCATCCATGCAAGCTTATGATACAAACTAATCACGACAGTAGAATTGAGCGTACCAATCAAAATGTTGCACCGCTAGATTCGTCGATGACTTAGTGTTTTCATTTTCCATATTTTTCGTGAGGAGCTTGGTTATTACAGGGATTTAGGACAAAACGATGCTTAAAAACGAAAATCCTCAACTTTTGTTGGACAGATGAACATTTTCATAAACCTGAAACTTTTTTCTAAAGTCTAACTATGAAGACAAGTAGATTCAAGTGGGGGGATATTTGATGACATCAAATAACATCACTTTATTATATCATTTATCCCATCGTTTTGCCCACTTTTATATAATTATTGCATTATTTGGTACATAATTGCCTTATAAAAGTTGATAATTGCAGTAATTTCAGGAGTGATTTTTGAGACAACTAAAAGGTGCATAATGTTGAGTAAAAACGAAGATAATTTAAATTACTAATTTCCAGACCAATACGCCGAATCCAACAAAAGAGATATCGGAAGAATCCGCCGCCAAACTTCACAAGAAAACGTGTTTGACCAATCCCAAAATGGCCGTATCCCTCACTGTTCTTACAAATGCCATATCCATGAAGATAACTATTCAAAGATACAGTAAATAAAGTAAATTAAGAATGATATCACTGATTGATTATGAACGTAGCGCGCACTCCAAAGAATCTAGCCCAATACGACGTATCGACCTTGCCAGATACGGCGTATCGAGTCTTTTTCAGACACTACAAATAGAAGACTCAAAAAATGAGTTTTCCATTGCAATAACATAATTCATTAAACCATACTCACTAAGACGGAGAATTTAGAAGAGAAGATCAGCCACCAAGGTCAAGCATTGATCACAAATCCATAGAAGACATCGTGTAATTTTTACTCTCTTAATCATTAGATTTTTATTGTTTGATTACGCTTGAATAATTACAATGGTTGTGGGCTAATACCCTTGGGTATTAGCCATCTTAATGAAAGTTCAATGCTTGTTTGTTTTTTAAAATACGATATCTTAAATTATCGCTGATTATATAATTATGTTTTAAACACCTCATACTTTGTTCATGTATTTAATATGCGACCTATCATTCAACTGGATCTAGTGATACCGGACCTAAGTAAATCTAGATAACCGAGAATAGCTCTCCATATTGGTTTTCATAATACTGGACCAAATAGGACAACAAATAACGTTTTGTCTTTGTCTTTTTAAATTATGAGCTTAGTAGGACTGGTAGGTGACACCGATTATGTTCATTAAATCATGCTCGTAATTGACAGATAACGATTGGAATAGTAGACACCAGTATATAAAACCAACACCGTCAAACATAAGTATGTAAAGTCCCACTAGGAGCTAGGGTTTAACCAGGATCACCACTTGCTATGATTCCCTAAGATAGATTATAATTAAACTAAAGGATGCTTTATGCGGATGCGTTAATTATGACAGGATTAATCATGTCTAGGTCTTAGGATGATGTCTCTCCTAAGTCTTAAGAATAATATGCTGCTTCGAGATAAGTAAATCATTGCACTAAAACAAACAAACCAACATTGAACCGGATTTAATATGGTTAATACAGTTTTCTATCATTTGGCTTGTACCGCTTTTCTATCTTCTAATTTTCTTATTTTGTGTTTATTGTCTATTGAATCGATATTTGTTTCCACCAAACATGTGCCAGTCCCTCAGGCTGAAAACCCCCATATCATTAGACAACGTATATAGCATAGGTTTAACCAGTAAATAGACTAATTAAAATACTAATAGAATATAGGATTAATGTTCCACTCTTAGTGTTCGACACCCTACTTACCGTGAACTCCATCTTGACCGGGTACACTGCTCGTTAAAGTGTTGTTTTAGGTTTGTTGGCTAAATATAAATTTAAAACTTGATAATCAAATAATTGACCCTATATGACAGCACATCAGTCCTGCTTCTGAAAGAGGCATGTGGTATGTGTGTCTAAACAATTTGTTTAACATGGACAAACAAGAATGAAGATGTAAGAATGTGAGTTCTGGTGTTCTTGCTTAAAAGATGTGCTTTTTTCCAGTTCATACGAACGACTCTGCGTTCATATGATCAGGTAACGAAAATGAAATTTCCCTCCATGTTAGAGTTGTTTTCGTGTTGCCTGATCACATTATACAGAACCATTTATTGGAATGTGATTTGAGTTTTGGCACTATCACACGTGGTAAATGATTGGGATAAATGACTACTAACTAAGGCATAAGTATTAACAAAATTCTTATCGCATATATAAGGATTATTACGGGCTATGATGAATATGAGTAGATTCGACGTTAGTCGTGAGCGTTTGTAACTTGGCTAGGTAAACTATTATGTTTGCAGCCATGGCGGAATTATGTTTTTTCAGAAGCTTAAGCTCTAATCTAAGCAGATCGATACTTAGGGACACGCGTGAAGTGGGACTGGGTTATGTGAGAGTGATGAGAGTGCTCGGGGTTTGTGTATTTCGAAACATACCACTATTTAATATAAAGTTATAATTATAATTATTATATGTTAAGGCGATGACGATAGCTTTTTGCATCTTAATTTTTATAAACAGGTTTTACGGTTTTATTGAGCACCATATCTTGGCAAGGCAGCCATGCCCAAATCGTGGTTGCAACCATGTTGGGTGTTTTATGTTGATGCCTTACTTTTAGATCTGAGCCTTATTATACATGATACTAATAGTTGTTCAAAAACAGTTGCTTTTTTAAAGAGTTTGTTTACGCAATACAATTGATACACTATACGCTGTTAATGTTGCAAGTACCAATAAATGTCATTCAATTGCTTTATGATGTGTGTTGATTCTTGAGCAGCCTATGAGTGTCCAGGGCATCAAATGAGATGTTGTACGCGCACATAGGCTGTTCAAGAATAAGAATATGCAAAAGCTGGCGGGGCAGCATCGACTTATGCTTGCAGCCATGGCGTGTTGCATACAACGAAAAAACTATTGCGTTAACACATTAATTGCTTTGCATCCACAATAGGTTACTGAATTGTGAAAGCTGGTAGTGACCCAGCTTTTGGCACGACAACACGATTGTGTGCTTGCAGCCATGCCAGGTCTGAATCCTTTTTATCTGGGCTGCCGCTCACATATCACAACATTTTTTTGTTTGAATAAGTATGAATGAAATGGTAGTTGTGGTGAACGATATGACTAAAACGGATGTGGATCGGCTTTGGATAGTGACGCATGTTTATGTTGGTGATGGGGTATATCTTTTTTAGCAATGGCTAAAACCTCAAGGTATTGTCTTCTTACGTTTATGAAACATGTCGCTGAGTATAATTAATGGATTGGCATATCAGGAGGTGCCATAGTCTGTGTAGTCGGTTGTTAAGATGAAGGGTGGGGTTCGGCATGGATGTGTTGGGGTTTTGTCGGTGGGGGTGGGGTGGGGGGGTGCCGTGGGGGGAGGTGTATGAGGGGTAGGGGGGGCGGGGGTTGGGGGGGTGGGCTGGGTTGGGGTGGTGGGGGGTGATGGCGTGCGGGTCTATTGGGTTGTGGGGCACGGCGGCGTAGGTTACTTGAGGGGGAGGGTGTGGCTTTTTGAGTTGGGGAGGGTGTGAGGTTGGGAGGCTTGGGGTAGTGACGGGCTGTCGGGGGGCACAACATTTTTTTGTTTGAATAAGTATGAATGAAATGGTAGTTGGTGGAAGAAGATATGACTAAAACGGAAGTGGACGCATGAAGTGACGCATGTTTATGTAGGTGATGGGTAATCTTTTTTACGCAATTGCTAAACCATCAAGTATTTCATCATACGTTTATGAAACTGTCGCTGGAAAAATTATAGGCCATCAGTAGGTTCCATATTCGATGTCGGTTTTATATGCATGTTGTTGTATTCATATTGTTTGTTAAGACGTTTTTGGACTTTTGTTGTGTTACATGTTTTTCGTGTTATGTTGCGTCAAATTGAATGTCTACTTAAACAGTTGCTGATGCAAGTTTAGTCTTTCAAACTATTTGTATGCACTGTCTAGGTTCTTCGTGTTATGTTTTATTCAATTGAATGCTTGCTTAAGAAGATACTTATATAGGTTTGCTTTTTCATAATGTAGTTGCTGTTGATTGGCTTTACTGATGTAAGCTTACTTTTAAGCATGTGGCGTCCTGTGTTTTTTACTTTGTTCATGGTTTGTCAACGACCATATCCGTGTTGTACCATTAGGCTAGCTGGTGTGTCATTCATGTTTTTCGTGTAAACACACGTTTACTGTGAGTGGCATATCAGCTGGTCTAATAGATGTTAAAAATTAAGGTTTAAATGGTTTTTGTAAGGCTTTGTTGATATTGCCATTCAATTACGTTGCTTTTATGTGGAGTATAAAGCGACATGTGGCTTGGCAGGGCATAACAACATTATGTATGCAGCCGCTACAAATCTTTTGCTATCTGCTTGTTTAAATACGGAACATACGCATGTGTGATAAAATCCTTATGATCCTTCAAAATTGACAAATGTTTTCACGTGCATTGGCGGGGCAACATCAAGTTATGCTTGTAGCCATGAAGTGTATTGTATCATACCTTAATTAGGCGATGATGAATAAGAGTGCATTAGACACTTCTCTAAGCCAACTGGTCATTTGCATCCGACAAATGTTGGTGCCTGAATTGGCGAGGCAGCATCAAGTTATGCTTGCAGCCATAGCGTGTAGCATACAACAAAGTAGCTATCCCGTTAACACATTAATTGCTTTGCATCCATAATAGATATTGTTGTTTAATATATAGTTATAAGAAGCTGATTAAGGCGATGACAATAGTTTTTTGCATTTAAGTTTTTTATAAACGGGTTATACGGTTTTATTGAGTACTTTATCTTGGCGGACGCATATGTATGTTTATTTCAATTAACCATCCCTGTATCCATGTCAACAGTCCACATCAATGATTTCAAGATTCAAATTATATTTGTTTGCGTGTTGGCTGCTGACTTGGACACAAGAATGACCTTTTGAATGTGAAAGGTGTTTTGACATTACACGCGTGTTTAGATACAGAAAATGGTTTCTGCTTTGGCACCCGTGATAATGGCAAAATCCTTTCCGTATATTCGGATGGTATATTATGCTTGGCAACCACCCCGTCATAGGGTTATGATGAAAATGAATAGTCTGAACAAAATATATCAAAGCCTATGACTTGGCTTGGCAACCTATTAGGTGTGCAACCATAGTAGACTTACAAAAGCTCTTATCTTGATACGTTTCAGATTATATTTTTCAGATAACATTTCATTTTTATGGTTCTTTACCAACATCGCCAAGTACATTACTGTTTCTTGCTGTAAACACTTATCAGAGCCATTTGATCATTTAAAATTGACAAATGTTGGCACCTGCATTGGCGGGCCATCAGCAAGTTATGTTTGCAAAAATGATGTGTATTGTATGTACTTAATAGGAGATGATGCTTGAGCGATTGATACCTTAACTAGGAGATGATGAATAAGAGCGATTTAGACACTTCTCTGATCCAACTGATCATTTGAAACCGACAAATGTTGTTTCCTAAATTGGCTGGGCAACATCAAGTTATGCTTGCAGCCATGGTGTGTTGCAAAAAACAAAGAAACTATTGCGTTAACGCATTGATTGCTTTGCATCCATAATAGGTTGCTAGATTGTGAAAGCTGGTGGTGACCCGGCTTTTGGCATGGCAGTACGATAGTGTGCTTTTAGCCATGCTGAATTTGAATCTCATTTATCTGATCTGTTGCTTAGCTAGGCAACTGATGATGTATGCAGCCTTGACAGACTTCAAATTTATCAGACCATTTGCCTCTTATCTAAGCCTATTAATTTTTCCTGTTATAGTATACGAAGCAGTGTGAATGCTGACTACACAGCTTATATGCATACCGATTGGTTTATGTTGTTTGTTATTAGAATTGCTTATGCTATATATGTTGTTACGCCATGCTTGGGATAAAGGTTTGTCACTGTCACGCATGCCGACCTTAAGATGCCTTTTAATTAGGCACACATGAGAGTGACAAAACCCTTATCAAGTAGTTAGCTCTTACGCTACATTTACTGATCATTGTTTACATCTTATGTCTCACCAATGAACGTTTGTTTGATGTGGCGGTAATGAATCTGAGCATTTTTAATAAAAAAAATGTAAACGTCTATGATTTGGTGAGGTAGACTATTAAGTATGCAGCCATCATTGAGGTACGTTTTTTAAACACCTAAACGTCTACTCTTAGCCAATCTACCTTACTGCCTGTCAATTGTTACACCATACCTTTTTATCCAGTTCGAGCATGACAGCCGCAAGCTTACCTTTGTTTTTTGTTTGCCTCTTAGGAATAAGCTTAGTTATACGTCTCTGTTGACCACCCCTAGCCTCCATGTCAGAAGTCAACAACATCGATTCAAAAACTAAAATTATATCTCTTTGGTAGTTGACTTCTTACTTGGAGCTAGGAATGATCTTTAGAGTATGATAAGGGTTTTGGTACTTTCATGCATGTTTAGATGTAGAAAAATGACTTCTAATTCGGCGTACATGGCACTCACAAAACCTTTGGCGTATATTCTGATAATATACTATGCTTGGTAACCATATCTTGATAAGGCAATGATGAATATGATCAGTCTGAACAAAACGCGTAAAAGCCCTTAACTTGGCTAGGCAACCTATTAGGTGTGCAACCATGACAGACTTACAAAAGCCCTTATATGAGCTAATACATTATTTCTTATGAAATTTTTTTGTCATAGTTATTCAATAATGACGCGGCTGTGACGGTGACAGCCATAAATGGATTTGCGTTTCGATACATTGTCTTTGTGTTGCACCGATAACGGATAGAAGACATCGTGCCGCTAAATATTATCGCCATCTCTTTTTCCAAATTATGTTCGTACACCAATTTAGCGTATCAAAACAAAAATACAATTATGAGTGTCACCACCACCGCCGCCTCAAATCGCGATACACATTAACTAAAAGAAATTGTAGATGACCTTAATGTGGCTATTATGATTATGAGCAGTTTTGATGAGACCCATGAAAGTCAACAGCTTTCCTGCAGTAATCTGCGTTAATGTCTCACCAATATCATGCTACCTTGACTAGGCTATAATGATTTTCAAATTTGATCCTTATATCTATTTTTTAAAACTTCCACATTCTCTTGATATGTTTGTTTAAACTGATGATATCATCACCATTCAATCTAACAAAAGGCCTTGATCATAGGTAGAATGTGTTTTAACAAATAAGGATGTGAAACCAAAGAGAATTCCGTGACAAATAATTCGGTACGGACTATTTTTTCGTCGTAACCTCTTCGGTTTCCCATCTTTCTTTGTAGATGCCCATCTTATTACTGGTCAAAACTTTTTATGGCAGGTTTGATTATTGTGGTAGTTAAATTTGACCCATATCTTGGCGAGGCATCACTTCATTGTGTTTGCAGCCATTGTGGGTCTAACTTTTTTCCTTACGCCTTTGGTGATCTTCATTTGCAGTTGCTTATTTAACACGTATCTTGGCACGGCATCGCTACATTGTGTTTGCCGCCATGGCGGGTTTGATTATTATGTTGGTTTAATTTGACACGTATCTTGGCGAGGCATTACTTCATTGTGTTTGCAGCCATTGCGAGTTAAATTCTGTTTCTTATGACTTTGTTACTTTATGATGTGCGCTAGTTCTTGAGCAGCTTATTATTGTCTAGAACATCAAGTGTGATATTCTACACGCAGATAAGCTGCTCAAGAATAAGAACGTCCAAAAGCAGTTTGATATCAGAATACAATACAATTATCATGCGGGTACTTTTTGGGTATGCAAAAGGCATAAAAGGTATATTCTACAGAACAAATTGTATATGTTGATTTTTGTTGTAGTTATAACTGAATGGTATATTGATTACTGCTTGAAAAACTTGCAAAACAAGAACAAGAAAAACAACAACAATGCAAACAACGCTTAACTGCATTTGCCATTTGGTGATCAACAACAACGTATGCCCGTCACGACGAATATTGAAATTTGAAAGATTGAGATGCCAAGATCGTCATTGGAAGACAAAAAAATGTAAAAAAGCATTCTTGATATCAAGCTGATAAACAGGCCAATGTCGAGAAAGAGCAAGGCTAAGTACCATACGAATAGTGGCCGATTTAACAACCGGGCTAAAAGTCTCATCAACATCAATACCTGTAGGCTGAGTGCTGCCATTCGCAACAAGGCGAGCCTTGTAACGATTAAGAGTGCCATCAGCATTATATTTATGCCGAAAAAGCCATAAAGAACGAACAATGTTCCCGTCCAATGATCGTGGCACAAGAATCCAAGTATTATTTTTTATTAAAGCATTATATTCATCAAGCATAGCTCGATACCAATGCGGGTCTTGAAAAGCATGGTTGTAGGACTTTGGAATAGGGGAAATAGTTGACACAAATAAAGTATATCGTTGAGTATGACGATTAGTACCAACACGGTAACGAGTAACCATGGAGTAAGTCGAAGCGGGATTGCGGTTGGGTTGAGTGGTAGCGGGTGAGGGAACCGGGGGAGGAGTGGGTGGTATACTATTTGTGGGTGTAAGATTAGTCTTGGGTGTTGAGTTAGTGGGGGCGGAAGGAGTGGGCTGCAAAGTGGAGTGATTAGTAGGCTGATTGGTTGGCGGGTCAGTGGAGTGGGCGGAAGTGGAAGTGGGCTGTGGTGAGGGAGATGTGGGTTGTCGAGTTGCGGCAACTGGGGAAGACCCAACAGTGGGCATATTATGGAGCATATGTTTTTGTATTAAATTAGGATCGGTGTCAAGGAAATTGTATAGTGGTGAGGCATCGGGAGTCATAGACCCATACGAAAAAACCATCTCATCAAAAGTCACGTGACGAGATAGAATGATTTTATCCGTATTTAAGTCAAGACACCGATACCCACGGTGATTAGTGGGGTAGCCAAGAAAAATCAAGGGAGTAGCACGGGGTTCGAGTTTGTGATTGGTGTGAACATGTGGGTAGCAAAGACAACCGAATACACGAAGATTGGCATAATTAGGTGTTGTCTTATAAAGACGGGTATGTGGTATCTCATTGTTAATCGTAGTGGATGGAAGAATGTTTAAGAGATGTGCGGCCATGTGAAGGGCTTCAACCCAAAAGGTAGGGGGTAAGTGTGCTTGAAATAATAAGGTACAGATGAGGTTGTTAATGGTACGTATCATGCGTTCCGACTTGCCATTTTGTTGAGATGTTTTGGGACAAGAGAAACGAATGGTAATACCATTGGTGGCAAATAATTGGTGTAAGGCATTGTTGTCAAACTCACCTCCATGATCACATTGCAAGGATTTAATATCACACTGAAACTGATTTTTAACAAAAGCACGGAAATGAATGAATTTAGACAATGCATCAGACTTATTACGAAGAGGATACACCCACAAGTAATGCGAAAAATGATCTAAAAATAAAACATAGTATTTAATGCCTGAAATACTCAAAAGTGGAGAAGTCCACAAATCCGAGTTAATAATGTCAAAAGGAGACTTAACAACTATTTTAGAAAGCGAAAAAGGAAGTCGCACGTGCTTGCCAAGCTGACAAGCATGACAAAGCACAGTGGACTTAGTCTTATTACAAAAAATCAGATTATTAGAAACTAAATGACGTAACACTTCACTTCCAAGATGACCCAGTTGTTGGTGCCATGTCTGCTGACCGACCAAAAAAGCTTGAGGATATGACGGAGATGTGACCGGATAGAGATCACTCGTGCTGTCACATCGAAGTAGAATTTGACGGGTCCAGTAATCCTTAACAGAAAAAAAAACTCATCAAATTCAATGGTACATTTATTATCTCTAACGAACTGTCTGACCGAAATTAAGTTTTTAACAATGTAAGGTGTTATGAGTACATTATTTCGGTGAAGAGGTCTGTAAGGAGTAGGTAAAGTGTTATGGCTTGTGTTGGTGACTGGAATGGATTTCTCGTCACCAACAAGAACAGATGGATACATGCAAGAATTAAAAAGAGTACTTAAATTAGTGGCATTAGAGTTAAGATGAGACGACGCACCAGTATCCATGTTCCAATTTGCATCTGTTGGATCCCGAAGAGTCATGGTATTAAACGCTTGAGGCAAAAGCGTTGCTTGACCATTTGCTGGAGTCGAACCTTGTACAGTACCCGAGAGAAGAGCCTGCTGTTGTTGTGATACATTCAACCCACCAGATTGAGATCCAGCATGCATAGGTAAAGTCCCCTGAGTGGTGCGATGAGTTGTAGAATTATTACTGTTGCGAGGAGTACCTGAGGAACGAGAGGAGTCATGAAGGAAACGACAAGCATCGCCCCAACGACAAAAGCCACGTCCAAAATTACGACACACCTCACGTGTTGTGGTACGGTTGTCCCGTTCACGATTGTTCCATCCCGTTTGATTACGACTTGATGCTTCAGCCAATAGCACTTGAGGAGCACTTGAAGTAGTGCCAGTAGGGAGTACAGAAGACCGAGAACGAAGCCTCAGCTCCTCCGTTGCCACCATCGATCGAACAGTAGCCAAGTCAGGGAAAGGATCCTTGTGTGCTATGATTTGAGCGAGACTCCCATATTTGTCACTTAAGCCGTTGATGGCGTATGTGACTACATCGTCATCAGACATATCCGAACCTAAATCAGTAAGAAGGGTGAGGATAGCCTCGATCTTTGAAAAGTATTCATCAGCAGTTTGGTCTCCCATTTGAATGACCCGTAATTCTCCTTTTAAGGAGATGGTGCGGGTGCGTTTGTTGTCTTGGAAAATGGTTTCAATGGCATCCCAAGCGGCTTTAGCCGTTTTAGGATTTGCTTTAATCAACCTCTTTCGAAGGGTCGAAGAGAGGGTGAGAAAGATCCAAGATTTGACGATGGAATCAGCCGTGATCCATTCGTCCGTTGGTGGAGTCGACGTCGAGGCCTCGGTGACAGGTTCTTCGATGTGCTTTAGGACACCGAAGTTGCTACAATGGCCTTTGAAAAAATAACTCCATGTGGAGTAGTTTGATTCAGCGAGATCCAGCTTCTCAGGAATGAGACTGTTGATGTTATGAACCGCATAAAGTTTTTCAACCAAGGTGAGGGTAGGGGGTGGAGATGGGTGTTCGCTGTTTGTCATTATGGATTGATAATCGACTGTTAAATCGATGTGATGAAGGTGTAAAGGCGACTGTTAAGTCGCTGTGGAGGGATTAGGGTTTGTTTTGTATTTTAGGGTTTGGATCGGCTTGGATAATGGCCTGATACCATGTAAACTGTGTTTATTGAATGAGTATAATGAGTACAATACAATGTATATATATACTACACATTGGGCCTAATCATGAGCACATGCCTTTGGGCCATACAAACACGTCTGCTAACAGTTTCTCACAAATAACCACAACCTTCATTCTCAAATCCATTAGTTAAACACTTCCCTTATTTTTCCCATATCCTCATTCACTTCATGCTTCAAGTCATTCAACTAAACTCTTTTCTAGTTTTCCCCTGAATACTCATGCAGTCTTTAACCTCAAAATTGCATCCTCCACTACTACATCCTAAACTAACTACCATATCCACCAACTCTTTCACTACAAAAACTACAAAAATGGATGGTCAAAGTTTCAAAAACTCCATAAAAACCCAAAGGCACCAACTTAAGAATGAGGGTTCTTCATCCTAAATTTATTAACCTAAAATCATAAAATAATGACAACCTAACACCTTCAACCGGGTCTTACTCAACCTTCCCTTCACTCACACCTCAACCACCGTCTAGATGGTATAATCCCTCTCCACTATGTCCTCTACCACATATGAGTGGGCCACATGTCTCGTCATGTGAGTGTTCCAAGAACACTCGCAATGCTCAAGAAGTATTCTGTGACTTCAAGGATGAAGTATGTGACATGCTCACCACCATTCGTGGTGACATCACTAAGCTCACCGCCCCCGTTAGCCGCACTAACCCTTAATTTGTTGGGATATATCCATATCATAAATAATTATACGGCCAGAAATATGTGAGCCTATGGGGGCACACACGTATACACAGATGATACGTTTATTAATGTAATTAATATATTTATCGTATATTAATTATATCAATATGTTTCATGAAATAATTAAAAGGTCGTTAATTATAACGTTAGACGTTTGATAATAATTAATAGATATTAACAAGTGAAGGACTTGTTAGTAGAAAAACCAAACCCGTGGGGTGTTGGTTGTGACCGGTCGAACTAGAGAAAGAAGGAGGGGGTCGAGTGTCGTTTATTGTAAACTTGAGGAGGTGTTCAAGTCTTACTTGGAGTACAAGTTTAAAGACTATATAAATACCCCTAGGTTCATAAATTACGAGTGGAATATATGATATGCGATATACCACGACACAATTCATGATATTTAATCCCTACGTATGAATACTAGGTGCATGCATTATCTATATGTATGTATGACATACATACATGCAATATGACATACGAATATCTATATTGGATATGATAGATTCCTTTTTCCCTTATGGTTAACGATGGGCTGTAATATCTTATAAGGGATACTAGTTTTAATCCTCGTGCACGCACGGGGCTTGTACATTATGTTTTTTAAATATATTTATAATTTTTATTTATTCTATTTTATAAGTTATGAAAGTTTAAGGGGTTATTTGTTTTTTTAAGTCATAATAAAATTTGTAAATTTATAAATTTACACTTAACTCTATACAATTTATTTAAAATTAAACCACTAAAGTTTTATTAATTACCTCCTCTTTTTTTCAAGTTTTTGTTTTTATAAATTTGACACATATATTTTTATGTGTTTTTTTTTCTTTATCGGATTTCTCCACCAAAATAATGCCAATTTTAGAAGTATTTAAGCTTTTTAATTAAACATATATTAAAAAATAATAAAAAATTTGAAGCATCATACCTAATAAGGAAAGATTCTTTTTTTTGAAATGCAAAAGTCCTCACTTTTCGTTTTTCTTTACTAAGTAAAAAATTCGATCATGTGATGACAAAGAACCAAAACAAGAACATCGTGTTCGGTTGTTTTATTCGTGAAGCAAGTACTAGCATCCTAGCGTATCACGGTGACGTGTAGTGTATGCGCACCATAGAGGTTATCTACTTTGATAACTTGGGCGGTTTTCGCGTTGTATTATTTATTATACACACGCGTATATTCAAGACGGTGTATTCGTTAATTGCTAAAAGGTACGCGTTCTTGATCCCTTTGTTAATTATAAGTTCTATACGTGTTTATGTTTTCCGCTGCGTACTCGTGATATATTTAATGGTTAAATAGATGTAAAAACCCAACAGTGGCATCACGAGCCATCGTATAGAATTTGTAGTTACAAAGTAATAAAATTTGACAAATTAGGATTCTTGATTAATTTTTTAAGCCCTTTGGGCGTTTTATGCATAAAGATTCGATCTTTGTGCATCAAGATTCAATCTTTATTGGTTATAAAATTAATTAGACGAATTCTAGGTTGTATGAAATTTTATTGATAAAACTTGATGCGTTTAATTGTTAATTGATCGGTTTTATGTTTATAATTAAATTGTTAATTCGGCGTCCATGATAAATACATGCAATTTATCATGGAGGGATATGTGATATAAATCTTGTTAATTGTTAAAAGTTTTATGCAAATATGATGATCAAGAATTAAAACATAGACATTAAATTTATGTGGTTTCGATCCACGACTTTAAAAGCTAGGGAAGACCTTAGCTATGTCTTAATGGGGCCTAAAAGTTGCTTAAATTTTATGTGCTATGTGGTATATATTTGTATATGGCTTACGCAATCGATTATATCGATGGATGTGGCCGGAGTTTTTAGGACGAAGGAGCCTTATATGAATATATACATGTTTTAATTATTAGATAATTAGGATCATAATGGATATTTGCATGACTTAATTGTTAAGTGTTTCTTTTGAAATAAGTGTTATATGTATTAGTTTTGTGTTTATGTTGTTTTATTTTAAGTTTGACTTGTGAGAAAATAAAAGGGTTTTTCGGAAAACAAATATAAACATGACTAATGATTATCGAAATAAGATTTATTATGGACTATCTAATGCAAAAGGTCAAAAGTGGATTCGGCTTACATCCGATATAAAATCTTCCATGACTAGACTAGCAATTTATAGTTTATAATGTATTCTTTAAATTAAAGTTTTAATTTTTATCAATGACGTAATTTGCAAAAGTACTATATAGTTGCAAGGATAAGGTTCGGGGAGACTCATCAAGACTTCGGTCTTGTAGATACCATTACCCTATAATACCTGACTACGTTGTAGTTTCCTTACCTTGCATACTATGTAGGAAGTCGCGAATGGTCTAGGGTTTGAATGATTTTTAATCATTCTTTAATCTTTTCCCGCGATAAAAAGCAAATCTTTATATTTAAAGATAACACGTTGAATCGTTAATTTTTGAAAAGGTAACACTATTTATACATTAGATGTATAGGAAATGAGTGATACCGTAATAAATAACTTAATTGAGTAATGTTTTTTATTAAAATCTATGATTAAGCGAAAGTTGTTTTTTTTTAATATTTGCTGCTCCTTCATACATATTTGTCACGACAAATAACATACCTTCTTTTTAAATAAGTTATTGCCATCCAATTTGTAAGAACACTTGCAGTTGCCTTTTACTATGCGTGAGACGTATGCAGAATTTCAATCCCAAAGTGATTATACACTTTTTCGTGAGATGTTAGTCTTACATAATCACAGTTCTTGATTGGACGACTTAATCGGTTTAGTGGTGAGACCTTAAACTCGAGGCATAGATGGGATGAAACATGCTTATTAGTATATTATTGTAATAAAGTAAGTCCCATAAAGTTCTAGGAATTGCACCGGTGGCAATTATTGATTATCAATTACCTTTTGAATACACCGTCACTAGCAGATCAACTGATGTGATGGTGGTATGTCAAGTAGGGTTCTAGCCTTTAAAAAATTAATTATTTATATGATTAAACATAGGTAGTTAATTTTCTTTAAGGAGTATTATCGAAAATACTATATACTAATGCAACGATAAAACCGTAAACAATGGTTTGTTTCTTTATCAAAGAAGTCAAACCGAGACTCCTTTCCTTGTAAGGAACATGGAGACTCATTCCTAATATCTTTCTTGCTCCGGAAAGTTATATAGGAAATGTATGAATTGACTAATTTATATCAAAATCATAGCAAGCTTAAAAGTTAAGTTATTGCTTATGACTTTTATTTTCATATAGATTTTCATGGGTTGAATATTTTTGAAAGATATAAGACATATAGATAACTAGAGATATGTTCTTAAAGCTATCAATGTTAACATCTTATGTAAGATGTTTTATGAGTTCTGGATTGGAATTCCTATTATCGCTAAGTGGTAAAGGCAACTTAGGAAAATGTTCTAGTTGTTTGTCTTAATAAATTAAGGAGGAAAGTTGCAAGATGCTCTAATTTTCAAGTGAATCAATTAGATGATGGATAGTCACTCATCTACATACTAGAACTTTTAAAATTCAAGTAAATGTTACTAATTAAGATTTCAAAGAGAGTTGGAAAATACATAGATCACTATTTGTTTTCACTGGTTATGGAACACTTCCAATTTGTCAATCCAGTGGGGATTCGCGTATATTTCTGAACAAGTGACATTCAGTGATGTTACTGTCAAAATTTCAGGGGGAGCTACAAGGTTTTTATCTTGGTAGTAACCTAGATTATTTCTTGCTTATCTTGAAATAATATATATACTTTTTCGACTATAGATTATACAAAGTGGTTCTATATCTACTTGTAACGCTAATATCTTTGTCCACTTCTTATTGTCCACTAAAACAACGAATGTCGTGTTGTTTGACTACATGTATGATGTTGTGTCATGCACAAGTGGGAGAAATCTTTATTGTGTGCAAGGAACAACACATGACAAAAACAATATGATTAAAAGTTCTCTTGACCGTTAAGGTATGACAACTATGTCGATATTGAATTAAAGACTACATTCAAGTAAAATATTTATGGTTATTTTGGAATGTCCATAATAATGAAGTATTTCAATTTTTAAACTACTTCAAGTAAAAGGTTTATGTGCTCTTGGAATGTCACAAATAATGAAGTAATCTTGATTAACTTGAAATTACTACTGAAGCCAAGAGTTGGTGTTCAAAATTACTTTAGTTAAATATGTTTATGTTTATTGTAAATTAATAAACACTAAGTCCGTAATTGTTAGATGACTTAAAACTAAAGTAAGTGATATCTTCATGGCTATGACGATGAACAAAGTCCTTGAATTGTTCAAATGCAAAATTAATGTATAGTTAATATGGATGGTTCTTGAATTAGTTAATGCCATATACATTATTGTCATGCAAATAGTTTTTTAATACTTATTTCCATTTGGGATGACACAATGGATAAGTATGTGACCTAAAGAGTATTAAGTTATTTAAAAGATTGTGATAAAGTCTCACAATAAAATTACTCATAGAATACCACATATTCATGGTATGTCTAGAGTATTGAATCAAATTATTTGATTTTGATAACTTAAATATTTCACCTCCGAATCTGTCAAGGTTTGAAATTGAGTATGTCTTATATATACTCGATAAGACTCTAACCTAGAAGGTTAATAAGACATAATCATGATTATGGAATGTGATGATTCACATTAAGTCTTAAATTTTGAAGTTCTGTTTTTTGTTAAAAGTCTTATAAAGAATCATATTAACAAACTAAACACATGAACTGTCAATGTATATTGTAATGTCTCAAAAGAGAACAAATTATTGTTACTCTACATGCTATGTAATTATAGAAGAGTCTTTAATTACAAAAAAGCAAATGGGAGCGTTTTTAAATCTTAAAGACATAAAAAAAATACAAAATAAATAACCTTCTTAAACATACTAGTGAATATCATACTGAGGCTTTACAAGTAAATGTTACATGTAAATGTTAAACCTCATAATGATATAATTCTCGTTCATAGATCCGTAAGGATACCTCAAATACTTGATTGATAAATGTTATTTTAATATTGAGGAATATGAGTCACAGGATCATGGGAAACATGTTTAAAGATGCATTATTGAATTTGATTTAGGTTATCATGATGTAACCATTAATATATGTATTTTAATTTTGAATTTTGAACAATAATGACTCAAAATATGAAGTTAAGATGCTTAGTCCACAAGATAAATCAATTTGGACTTGATGATCTTTAACTAAAACATTTAGTCTGGTTAAAGTTAGAATGGTTTAAAAAGAGAAGAAAAAACCAAGTGGTTATGTTCTTGGTTTCAAACTCATTAAGGGCAATGTATGTAAACACTATATAATGACATACATTATGATAGGATTTGTAATCGATACTCAGTCGCATTGATTGTGATTAAATATTCGTTTCTATGTGCATTAAATTATCTAAAAGATAGTTGAGATTTGTCTATTACTTAGTGTTCATATAGATGAAAATATGACAATAGAATTTTTAAAACTCTTCTTGAATGATTGCTTTTGCCGAGGACGGTAGTAATCAAAGGAGTTTATGAATATTTTTAATCTTTATAAGTGTACGAAACAGCAAGAATTTCAAGTATGGATCATTGCATGCATCTAGGAGAATAGATCTTTGTTTATTGTTAAATAAAAGACAACTCCTGAGAATTTCTAAAAGTAGTGGGTGTAAATTATGTTAAGAGTTTCTTGTCATCTGAAGATTTAGGAAATTTAAAATTTACAACCTTGAAATA
This sequence comes from Tanacetum coccineum, assembly GCA_026074375.1. Classification (NCBI taxonomy): domain Eukaryota; kingdom Viridiplantae; phylum Streptophyta; class Magnoliopsida; order Asterales; family Asteraceae; genus Tanacetum; species Tanacetum coccineum. Next base: position 13,573 of record BQNB010046262.1, on the reverse strand, counting down.
TTATGTTATTTCTCATGAATTATATGCGTGGTATATATCTAACCACAATTTGACATACCATTTTAGAAAGTCTCAATGGAGGCATATCTTGATAAGATGGAAATGAATGAAATCTTAAGTTTAGACTAAAGTTCGTTATAGACACATTCATATTGTATAGAGAAATAGTTGTATCATGCATGAATGCAAGATGATTTGACAACATTGGTATTTAGTTGAAAGTTATTTAATAATTATAAAATTGAATATTTTAATGGAATATGTTTAGAGTTGGAATTATTCTTAGATTATGAATTTGTCCAGAGTAATAAAATTCGTAGGATATATGGTGCCAACAATTTGTTGTGCTAAGAATCAAACAATGAACTTGGAGTACATTGTGGTGCCAAACATTCATTAGAGAATATTCACCGTTTACGGATTTTAAAGGCATGGGGATGTTTATGTACACGGATGCTAAATCTAATTGAGATGACACTCAATACTTGTTATGGTATGATTTCATTTTTGATGATGACCATGTGGACTAATTGTGCTCGACTGAGAGCATAGTTGCATTATACATTAAAGAACAAGAATGCTTTACGTTTTGAAAAGCTGTGAAGATGATTGTGTCAATAGTTGATGTTACACACCTTATGAGATATAGTGTGTCGAGATATTTGAATATATATGAACAAACAATCATCATACATATCTCAAGAATTCACTTATTGAATTCTTAAAATAAAGTATTTCACAAATCCTGTAAAGATTCAAATCTAGTTGAAAATTATGAAATTCTTAGTAGTAGGCCGGTGGTGGGCGTTGGTCAACAAGTACGATTGTCGTATCTTGAGGCATGATTTGTCAACTAGAATTATCATGCATTTGATCTATTTAGTATTTGGATAAGGGATGTTTAGACAATTTTATTAATGATAATGATACGAGGTATATGGGTTATATTTAATATAAATTGTGTCCTATATTTGCATGTTTAAATCCATGAATAATAAATGTATTATTCTAAATTAATCCGTTGTCGATTAACAATATAGGAATAGTGTTAAACTAAGATAATTCTGAGTGATTGGTGATATAGGAGATATTTGATATTGGATAAGTCCACCAAACTCACATGATATTCATAAGATGAATATTGGATTTCCCCAACTAACAAGATTATCACTTTATGGATCGGCGTCATTAAGTGAATCTTGTAAGTGGTTTTAATTTACTAAATCCTTAGACTTGAGATGCAAGTAGGTCTTGCATGTGTGAATAATTCTTCTTGATCTAGTTTAAGTTATCCTGAATAAGGTAGCTAATAAAGACTATTTCAGAAGTGATTGTGAAGCATGATGACTTGACACTTGTAGTCAATAAAGAATTTGTTCCTTCAATAGTTGAAGTATGATGCCACTGGGCCCCTCGTAGGGTTAATTAGAGGTATGTATGGCCGCACCTAAAAACACATGTACATATGTCTTAATGATTTTTGGTAATCTTGATTAATCATATATACAAGAAACAGAATCGTTAAATAATGGAATGACTATGATCCTTATCCATTTTTAACACGGTATCTGAAACAAAGGGATTGTAAATGCTAAATCATTTAACTATGACTTTACGAAAGTACACTCAGGTATTCCTGGGAGCATTGACGTGTTGCTAGATGCTTACCAATGTTATTATATTATTTGAGACATGTCCAAGTGGGAGTTGTTGGGATATGTACACATATCAAATAATATATGTCCGGGAAATTATGTGAGCCTATGGGGGCACACGCGTATACACAGAGGATATGTTTATTAATGTAATTAATATATTTATTGTATATTATTTATATTAATATGTTTCATGAAATAATTAAATCGTCTTTAGTTATAACGTTAGACGTTATTAATAAGTGAGGGACTTATTAGTACGAAAACCAAACCCGTGGGGTGTTGGTTGTGACCGGTCGAACTAAAGGAGTGTAAGGGAGGAAAGTGTCGTTTTATGAAACTTGAGGAGGTGTTCTAATCTTACTTGGAGAACAAGTTTAAAGTTCATAAATTATAATAGAGAGATGATATGCCTGATATACCACGACACAATTCATGATACTTAAATCCCTACGTATGAATACTAGGTGCATGCATTATCTATATGTATGTATGACATACATGCATGCAATATGACATACGAATATCTATATTGGATATGATAGATTCCTTTTTCCCTTATGGTTAACGATGGGCTGTAATATCTTATAAGGGATATTCGATCATGTGATGACAAAGAACCAAAACAAGAACATCGTGTTCGGTTGTTTTATTCGTGAAGCAAGTACTAGCATCCTAGCGTATCACGGTGACGTGTAGTGTATGCGCACCATAGAGGTTAACTACTTTGATAACTTGGGCGGTTTTCGCGTTGTATTATTTATTATACACACGCGTATATTCAAGACGGTGCATTCGTTAATTGCTCAAAGGTACGCGTTCTTTTTTTTTAACAGCAAAGATGGAATATATATAAAAAAAAGAGACTAGCAAGACGCTAGAAACTTAAAGGTACGCGTTCTTGATCCCTTTGTTAATTATAAGTTCTATACGTGTTTATGTTTTCCGCTGCGTACTCGTGATATATTTAATGGTTAAATAGATGTAAAAACCCAACATAATTTTCATTCATATATATTTCGATATGGTTGTATGAATCTATGTTGAATCTTTTAACTAATTTCAATATGGTCGTAAACTTGGATTATTTTTTATTATGTTTGTTCCATATCTTTCTTTGTTGTGAATATATGTTACTTGTTATGCTTGTTTTTGCGCTAACTCATTTTGTAGTCTGTTGACATATCTCGATTCCTTTGGTTGCTCTCATCAAGGAAAAGTGTAGACCAAGGGGGAGCCATGTTCAACGGCTTTTCACTCCGCTAAACACCTTCTTTTTGCTTCGAAAAAATGGGTAGAAAGGTCTAAACGTAACTTACAACATCTTTAGTTTACTTTTACGTTAATTTGACTTTATATTTTATCATCGTCAAAAAGGAGAAGATTGACATATAAAAACATAGAAACGTTATTTCTACTTAACGATTGTTCTATGTTTTGCTCAGGGTTCTAAAAAGCGCGCTATAGTGGCGCCATAGCGCGAGGCATGGCCTCCACGTTACAAAACAGTCCAAGGCGTCGTCTCTAGGCGTAGCGCGCCTTTTTTTGAAGCTTTTAAAAATTTTCATGGATTTGATCTTATTTACAAGTATTTATGATTTGGGTTGTATGGGATTCGGCCTTAGTAACTCCATAACTCAATTTTAAGCCTAGTAGCTAACTAATATTGACCACTCTATAAATATTTTTTTCCGCTTTGAGTCACGCCTTAAAAACGCTATGAAGCAACGCCTGACGCTAAATCTTGAGGCTTGGCTATGCCGCCACGCCACGCTTCACACTATTTATAACCTTGGTTTTGCTAAGGACATATATAAAAGCGTTAAGTAAAAGTTTAAGTAAGCATGTTTTAGCCAAGTTATCCTTTGACGAAAATCACTTAAGGTATAAATGTGAAACTTGAAAACTTGCTTAATGATCAAAGATGGTTTTATCATACACACTGCATAAAACTTTTGTACTATTTTATAAAATCTTGCACAATTTTGTAGACGTTCACACCATTTTTTATTTAACTTCATTTTAAATAGGGCAAATGGCACAAAAGGTACCCAACTTAAGGGTCATTTCCAATCAAGATATCGCATTATTTTTTCTTGCATAGAAAGATGCACAACTTATTTTTTTGACCAATTTGGTTATTTTCGTTAAATATTTAACAATCATCTGTTAAGTTTTACATTTCAAGTTCACCGGCCGCTACCACCACCATCACCACAAATCATCGTTACCACCATCAAGCCTCCCCACCATCATCACTACCAAGCACCGCCTCCACCACTAAAGTCATTATCAAACACCAATAAAATGACTTGTAATCATTAATTTTCTATGACGTACCCATTTTCTATGTTCCTTCCATTCGATTCTTCTACTCTTTGCTCTTTCCGAATTTTCTTGTCATATTCATACCCATATAATATCCTCTTTGCTTTTTCCGATTTTTCTTATCATATTCATACCCACATAATATCTATATTTATATATCATGTCATGCATATAGTATTGACTCTCTTCAAATAATGACCCCCAATGTATCTGGGCACCTCGTGCCTTATTGACCTGAGAATATACATGACCAAGGTATCTGGGCACCTCGTCATTCTACAAGTTTGTATTTACATTCTTTGGGCACCTCGTTTATTCTACGTGCTCATGTCATGTATTTAACATAATGTACCTGGTTTGTTATGTATTTACATGACCAAGGTATTTACATTCTTTGATTCTACGTGCTCATGTACCTGGTTTAGAATCAAAGAATGTAAAGCATGACATGAGCACGTTTATTTAATACGCGACTTACAAAGGTCCTAGCATTTTGAATGTGTCGTATAGCGTGTAGAATGACGACCCGATGTGTTATACCAAATTGTATGTCAACCCTAAGCTTCAAAGCTTATTAATTAACTCAATCTTGGCTCGTGTTCCTCCTTATGAACTTGTATGGATACCCTAGTATTGTTTGTGGGTTCGAATGAGATTATGAAGGTGTTTATTTGTGGTTTATGACCCGAGACAAGAGAGAAAAACAATATGGTTTATTTGGTTGAGTGTTTGTGTGTTTATAAGTTTCAAGAAGTGTTAAGTGTCAATGTGAGTGCGTATATATAGGCATGAGAACTAGTTAGCCTTCCTAGTCCCCAAATCAAACCAAACCGTACCCTATGGTGTGGTTTTGTGGTTTCTAGTTAGCCACACATGGTTTCTTACTAAACCACCCAAGTACAATCCTTAATTACCCAATATTTGTACAAGATTTGCTAGATTAATAAATCTTATGGTTTTGTGTGTGTGTGTTTGCTTAGCCGCGGCATTAAGGTGGACAAAGGGAGCAAATGGGTTATTAACCATTGTATAATAGGTTAGTTAGAGACCATTTGTACAAGTTTTAATTAAGCATAGGTTGTACAAGTACTTTAGGGATCATTAGAGGATTTTCTAGCTAGTTTAACACAAGGGACGAATGGTTATGGGTTACTCTTACCCATATTCGGCCAACTTGGGTTCTTAACACAAGAATTTATTAAATTTTGTGTTTAAGGATTAAAAGTGGGTATTGGTTTGAGTCTAGGTAAGTCCAGGTATTTCCGAGGTGTGTCTAAATGTATTTTATTGCGAAACGTAAGCCTTTTACGTGACCAATAAAAAATAAAATACGCAAGGTCAATAATTATCTTTCTAATAATTACTTAACACTTGCTTGACGTATACCTTAATTTATTTGGTGACCGTTTACGTTAAATGATTATTTCTAGTCTACGCGATTTAGCTTAAAAGTCAAATTAAAAGTAAACGCGTATCAGACTAAAATAAATAGTGAAGAATAATAGAGTCGTAAAATGACCTGAAATTGAGAAATGTTACAGTGACGAGATAAACTATTTAATTAGAATACTCACTTTTTTATAAAAACATGTGTCGAAAATAGTAACCCAAAACAGTTTATAAAAGTAATTTTATAAACTTAAATCTTGCAAAACTCGTAACTCATTCGTTTTAATTCTGTTTTTAGTGTTCTTTATATGCATGGTTTCCTATTGAGATGCTCTATCAAAATAAAATGTTTATAAAAATTTTCCAGATCTGTAACACTAACCCTTTTTATAAAATTCTTTTATAAAAACAATTTTATATATTTATTTATCGTAATCTTGTACATGTCATAACTTCTTCATTATAGCTCGGTTTTTCGAGTTCTTTATATGCTTACGATCCTTATAAAATGTACAATTTTAATAAAATGTTTCCAAAAAATTTTCAGATTCAAAATCCAACAGTAGCTTTAAAACAGTGAGATATATATATTTATATTTCATAAATCTTGTTTTATAAATCATTCCTTTGTTCAACTTTGTACAAGTTCTTTACAGTACTTTCTACCACAAGTTTTGTATATTTTGAGTCCTTTAAATTGTCCATAGTGATTGTCCAAGTGAAGTTCTCATGATTTTTTATTTATAAACTTTCATAAATAAACTTCCAACAAATTATTTTATAAACTAAACATATATATTAATTAACACTTATAGAAAGTGTGCTCTTCCATTTAAAACATTATTTCACCATACATATATATAAATTCGAATCTCATATTGTAATATTTCATGAATCATAAAAACAAACCTAGGTGGTGATTAACATAATAACAAGTATATAAATTATATAAATGAATAATTAGAATGGTTAGGGTTTAAGTAGACCTTAGAAGAGTGTAGGATGACGAAGAACACAATCAAACCCATGATTGAAAATCCTAATTACTTCCAAGAAACCCTAAAAACTCTAGTTTACTTCTTTGAATCAATCCTTAATTAATTAATACCCAAGCTTCCAAATCACTTTGCAACACTTTAGATATGAACCCTAATGATACTAGTACACTTGATACTCTTGAAAAATCAAAACTATGAACACCCTAAATCTGCTAGGAGGAGGTAGAGAGAGTTTTGAGTGTGTTTGTTTACTTGTATGAAATGAAAGTGTTATAATGCTTCCTAGGACTTCCCTTTTATAACAACTAGTAATGTCCAAACTACCTTAACTAAACCATGAGCTTGTAGTGGTATTAGGACAAGTTGTGTAAGAGTTGTAAGAGCTCTCCTCCTCCCTAGAAGGAGGGAATAGATGTGAGAGGATTTAGGGTACCTTTGATGTGCCAATTTCTAGTAATATGGGATTTAAGGTACATATGTGTAAGATTAACCATGTGGAAGTAATACTAGTGGGATTTTTATGATTTAATTTGTGTAACTTCTTGAATACAACTGGCCATAGGCTTATTAAGGTAGGAAAATAAATTAATTTTGGGTATTGGGTATAAAAGTTGGTATTTGTTTGAGTATGGTTAGGTATAGGTACTTCCGTGTATGCCTAAATGTATTTTATTGCGGAACGTAAACGTTTTACGTAACCGATAAAAATAAATTATGAAAAGTTGTAAATTATCCTCGTAATAGTTATATAACACTTGCTTGACGTAAACTTTTATTTGTTTGATGTCCGTTTACGTTGAATGTTAATTTTTAGTTTACGCGATTTAAGCTAAACGGCTGAAATTAAAAGTAAACGCGTAAAAGTTTAAAATGAATAGTTGGATATTTATTGACGTAAAATGATGTGAGAATGCGGATTGTTACATTTTCTGATAGTCTTATATAAACTTTAAATATATTTTATGTATGTCGTATTTTTAAAGTATAAAGTTTAGTTATAGTATAAAGTGTAAGGGCTATTTGTTTATTTTTTAAAGTTATTAAAAAATATGGGAAATTATAAGTTTCAGATAATTCAACCATTAAAGTTTTATTAATTACTTTTTTTTTTAGTTTTTGTTTTTCACAAATTTGACACCTATATTTTTATGTCTTTTTTTTCTCCTTCAGATTTCTCCACCAAAATTTTTCAATTTTGACCAAATTGATTCAATTTTGACTTTTTATCGACGAATCAGATCGCAGGATTTTGCCTACGTGGCAAAATTCTGTTTGGTCCAATTTTTTAATTCATAAGATTCAATTTGATAGAAAACTCCGAAATGATGTAATTCTTTTATTATATAAAAGATTTATGTTATATTGTAAAGCATTTAGGACATTTTATTTTTATAAAATTCAAAAAATTCAGACTTTTAAACTTACTTATTATAGAAATATAAGGATGTACAATCTTGATTATCAATCTCATTTTAGAGAACCACGTCTTAAAGTGACATGTGTCACTTCTTAATTAAAAAACCATCTTTATTTTTAAATTGAAATATCTTATTATCTATTTTTTTTATGATCTAATTTCACGATATTTTTAAAATTTTGTGCTCTTTAATTCAACATCAGTTTTGATATATTTTTATTAAGTTTTAGTTTTTTTTTTCTTCATTTTTAATGCCCTCAAAACCACTGTTTTGCGCGGGTACTATGCTAGTTGTATCACAAAAGGGTAATTGCACAAAAAGATACCCTACTTAAAGATTATTTCCTATTAAGATATCAAATTTTTTTCTTGCATAAAAAGACTTCCGACTTATTTTTTTGTGTGGCCAATTTGAGTATTTTTCTTAAATATTTAACGATCATCCGTTAAGTTTTACATTTTAAGTCATGAGCCCTACTCACCACCGCCACCACAAACCACCAACCCACTATCACCACTAACTATCGTCGCCACCACCAACCATCATAGACGTATGAACACACGGTCTTAAAATCCTATTTAGTTTACTCAGATGAAATGTATATATGTTCGATTATAATGTATGTAAATTGATATTTGACAACAGTATTATTTAAGCATTACATCCGTTCGATTTTACTAGCTAGTTCATAACGTGAATGGGAGCAAAACTTGAATTTGTTGAATTATTCCCTACCTTATAACGGATGAAGCAGATATGTGACGGATGAAGCAGTGATCAGGGAACATCCAAAGTTTAATTATTTTCTTTTTCGACAAAATATTCTGTGTGTTCCTGTTTTGACATACTACAAAATAATTATGTACTTTTAAATTTCAAACAAGCAAAAGATTATATAAAACTTGAGGAGTACCCGTGCATAGCACCGAGAATTCCTAGCGGTAGATAATTAACAATATGCGATATTGTGGTAATCATTTCGTATAACGATATGCGATATTGCTGTAAAATAACATTTGCGTGTGCGAGATATGAAATGGTTTGTGTGAATTTATATGATGGATGCGGTTACATATTTTTAAAGGATTTGCTATACATTGCCCACTGGGCAATGTTTAAGATAGTAATGATTTTTAGCAGTTGCATTTTTAATAATTATTGGAGGCCGTTACAATGATAAATTAATTGGGCCGTTACAATATTATAATGGTATTGATGACTGAATTTATTATTCAACACTGTGTATCATAGTTTCATAAATTATATTCAACATTCAACATTCCTACATTTTCAAGAAAAGGTGCTAAACTCTTTATGATGTAGTCGTGGTTGGTGCGATACACGAATCTTGTTCTATAAAGATCAACTCCGGTCTCGAAAATTTGTGTCTTTGTCATTTTAACCTAAGTATGTATCATTATAACTCCATCATAAATAACATTGATCATAAGAGTTGTAACTCTATCATAAATAGCATTGATCATAAGAGGTGTAACTATCATAAATAATATTTGATCATAAGAGTTGTAACTCATCATAAATAACATTGATCATAAGAGACTTTTGATTTTTTATAACTGAAACTATAAAGGCATTTACACACAATTAAATGTCGATGGTTAAAAAACTTAGGGCATCCACAATGGTAAACCTTTATAAAGGTTTATACATTTATTATAACATTAATTTATAAACATTTTTGTTTTATAAACCTATCTTCACCATGCATAAACCTCGTAAAGCTTTATAAACATCATACATAATTCAAATGCATTAAATTTTAAAGAGGTCTAGAATTCTAGACCTATTCATTCTAAACCTATTTATAAACCTATCTTCACTATGGTTTCAAGTTTTTAGACATCTTCATCATTTTATAAATCTTTTCATAAATTACCATTGTGGATGCTCTTAGCATTGATCATAACCATTAACCATCATTTATACTAAAAATAACTAATTTACAAAAAAAAGGACACCATGGGCATATCTCATATTCACGTGCCAAACAAAGAGCATGTGTCGATATTGTTTCAACGACGGTTAATTGCAAGCACCAATATTGTAACTCTTAATGATTATAACTCTTAATTATAGATGTAAGCTCATTTCTAATTTCTTTAAGTTTTTTTTGCAAAATCTGTGCTTTTTGAAGCAGATCATACAACCGAGTTCCCTTATTCAAAAAGAGAAAACTGTCGCTGAAAAAAAGATCAAAAGTTAATACATTGAATCAAACATAAAAACAAAAACATGTGTAATTAGAACATACCTGGAGGTGGCAAATGGCAGTCGTGGTGTGTATGTTTCTCTTGGGACTGCTTCAACATTTATCTATGCATGCATGCATGCATGTAGTTAGTTAACTAATCACGAATTGAATGCACAAATAGTTAAAAAACATATGAAATCAATAACACGGATGTTTGATTACCTATTCTTTTTTTTGCTCGAATCATCCAAAGATAATATACATGTTATGGTTCAAGATTTACCTTAACTATTCCTTGACTATTGGAAACCGAAACCGACATGAAGCTAATATGCACTATCTACCTTCTGTAGCAAGTTGTACATGTGATTAATACTATAAACATGATAAATATTCTGATCTAAGTGTTTATGTTTCTGTGTGTTTTTTCATGCAATTGTGATCCCTGTTTATAGGGGATTTACTCAAACCCCAGTCAATGGAAAATATGAGAGATTTTAATGGGCTCATTAATCTCTTCTATAATTAGCCTTCATAATTGTAGGAATTAGTGGTTACATGACCTAATTAAATATGGTCATTTAATGCATTCAAAAAAATTAATATTTATAAAAAAATTCAAATTTCAGAAACTTTAAATCTTTTAAAAAATATTTCAGATTTCAAAATTTTCAAAATTTTATGTTACAACTAATATTTACCGGCTAACAATTTATAAAAATAATTTTACAAACACAGATTTAACTTTTAACACAAAAATATTATTAACAATTTTACACAGGTATGAATTTACAACAACTGCATAATTTGCACATTTTAATAGTCTATATAAATTTACAACAATTTAAGCAACATATTTACCTACAAAACTATTTTTGATAACATAATTAATCAACAATCATACATAACACATTTACCAATAACTAAAACAAACTTACAACGACACTAATCAATATATTCAAGCAAAATTACAAACAATCTACCAACAAATCTCACAAACAGATAACAAAAGCAAATCATACATTTTCGGATGCAATATTATATTATGGTAACGACAGCAGCTGATTCGGCAACTGCAACGGCGGATTCCAGCGATCAGTAGATCTACAAAAACAATTATTACAACTCATATTAAGGAAACTTACAAACAAAAAAAATACACAACCGGCACTATAAACTGTTATAACCAAATAACTTTATAACGCAAATATTACTTGAACTTTAGTACAATAAAATACACAAAGGCTTTATAACTAAAATACACAAACTAAACTAAACTCATAAATGAATTATCACAGCGAAACACATAATAAAATTTATGACATAATAAAATTAGGATTGAGATGAGTCTACACAAATACAAATACAAGCACAATATTAGTACAAGCACAATATTTGGACAAGAATGTAAACAAAACGTACCATTGGTTTTGCTTCCGCTTCTGCTTCAGCATGAACGGTGTTTTTATTCTCGAGTCCCATTGCTTCTTATTATTCTGTTTTTTGAATGATGAATGATATGGTAATGATCATGCAATACATCAATATGTTATTTATACAGGCATGATGCTATTAATGAAATTTCAAATTTACAATTAGCATTGAATGAAATTACAATTAGTATTCAAATTATCAATTAGCATTAAATGAGGCTATGCGTTTTTTATTCAATGAGGCTATATACGTTTTTTCAAATGAGGCTATATACGTTTTTTATTCAAAAGCCGATGCTATACGTTTTTTCAAATTTCAATTATCAATATGTGTTTTCAAGATTCCATGCATTAAATTTTTAACATTTCCTAAATTAGCAATTTTTTAATTTTTAATAAAATCCTAAATCTAAAGGAGTATATATTACATATATATTTTAGTAGTCAAAACTTTTTGATACTTGAGGTTTTCATAGACCGTGTATGTCTTTTAACAATAAAGATTTAGAGGAAGATAGTAAAAAATAAAAAATAAAGTATTTTACAACTTGTTTCAGAAGTATGTAGTAAAAAAAATCTGACGTATTCAACAATAAAAGAAAAGACAAAGAAGCTAAAGTTATATTCTATCTTTAAAATAAACGTGGTGGTGGTGGTGGTTGGTAGTGGTATTGGTGTGTGGGTGAGGTTGGTGGTGACGATGATGGTCAGTGGTGATGGTGGGTTGGTGGTTTGTGGTGGCAGTGGGGGTGCGACTAGTGTTTTGCTACAGTGTGGGTAGGGCTGGTGGTAGCGGCCGGTGGACTTGAAATGTAAAACTTAACGAATGATCGTTAAATATTTAACGTGAATACCCAAATTGGCCAAAAAATAAGGTGTATGCCTTTTTATGCAAAAAAAGTTCGATATCTTGATTAGAAATGACCTTTAAATTGAATACATTTTTGCGGCATTTGTCCTATCATAAAAGTTGAATATGAGTAAACAACAAACCTCGTATTAATATACTCAATAGTTTAGGTGTAGTTTTGTTTTCGTCCACATCCGCTCATATTTATGCGGAAATTTTTTTGAAGAGAGTTTTTCAGTCATTTTCAAACTGTTAAAAAAAAGCTCAACAATACAATAAATTTTAAGTTTATTATCATTTTTTTATTTTCTTATAAAAAAGAACTCAGAAATAAAGAGTAAAGTTAGGTAGGTAAATAATTAAAAACTGTGAAATAGAAACTTTGATGAGATTTCTTATTCTCTACAAAAAAGCTATCAAAAAATCAAAAATTAATCTCTGTATCACATCTACTTCATGCTGTGACTAAGACCATCCTAAATTCCTAATAGATAACATTGAAGATGTGTGCTTGCCGACTTCGCACCCGACGCGTCAATCATTGTTACATTCACCCATATGGACGCACCGATCATGAAAAAAAAGCACTCGGTTGTTCAAACGACCGAGTGGTGTGAGGTTTGTTATGCGTTTGTGGATGTTTTCATTAAACGGTAATTACGGGGTATATTTGTGTTTAAGTGAGATATATTTTTTGATGGTAACTGTCGTTGTCTTATTTTTGGGTAACCATGGTTTTCGACCTTTTTGGCCGACTAATCCACGGGGTTTGAACACATCGCCACACAAACTCAAATCAAGTAAAGCCCTCCCTTTTCAGGAGGCTGACGTGACCACTTCAAAGTTGTTTGCACCTAACAGCAATTGAACTTGATACCTCACACATTTAGAGCGATAATCACAACTCCATTTGCTATTAGGCAACCGTTAAGTAGTTTCATTGTCTTATTACACTAAGTTGGTTGTGAAGTTGATTATAGAGAGAGAAAGTTAAGTTGACGCTGATGTAACATCGGTAATTACAATCGTAGACTTCTTTACACTTAAATGATGTTTACTTTCCTCATAGTCCAGAGAAGTGTGAGCTCAAAATCTGTAATTCATTCTTAATTAGGAGACTTACAAAAAAGCCTACATCTCACCCTCAATATGCTAATTAAGTCATTAGATCTAAAAACAAGTTAATTGAAAAAAGAAAAAAACACACACCTTAGTCCAATAAGTGCATGTGGCTACGTGGGGTCGTATATATTTTTTGTGGTCACAGTCTAGTCGACATAAGTCGAAAGC
>BQNB010046261.1:0-43811 GCA_026074375.1 Tanacetum coccineum | reverse complement strand
GTATACCTGGGAACATAAAGACCAATTTCAAAAGAAGTATCCGCATCTTTTCTCTAAACCTGTACTTTCTTCAAGTGTCGCGACTTGAGCCTTGAGGACAAGGCTCTTCTAACCGGAGGAGACTGTAACATTTCGTATTTTCAGGTCATTTTATGACGTCATTATTTCACTATTTTTTTTCTATTTATTTCTATTCTCGCACGCGTTTACTTTTAATTTTAATAGTTAAAGTTAAATCGCGTAAGTTAAAAATCAACATTTAACGTAAACGGACACCAAACGAATTAAAGTTTTCGTCAAACAAGCAATATATTATTTTTACGAAAGTAATAATCAACTTTTTATATTTTATTTTTATTGGTTGCGTAAAACGTTTACGTTTCGCAATTTAATACATTTAGGCATACCCGGAAGCACCAAAACTTTTCTACGCTTCAACAAATAACCATTTTTATTTTTAATGATCAAAGTTTATAAAACTTTACCCACACTTATCAATGGGACGCCCCACTTTAAAAGAAATAAGCAAGACCTTACAAATTTCAAGTATACACTTTAATAACAAAAGCTACAACTTATATTTACTTATACTTTCAACAAAACAAGTAAACTTTCATCCATTTTATGCAAGATAATAAGCTAGATATTTAGCCAACACACCTCCTCATTTTCATGGGATGTTTTACACTTTTAGAAACAAAGACCATAAGACTTCCCTAAAACCCTCTAAGTGTTTTTGACTAGTCTTTAAGTATATAATGCCTTATACTAGTTAATATACACACACATCTCATTTGTAAAGGTGTAAAACACAAAAAACCTCTCTTTTTACACCTTCTAGCTCACGGCATACCTCAAACCAACACCAAATCCATACAAAATTTTATTTATCACATTTACACACACACCTACATCAAAATTTTGGACTTCGGAATACGTACTTAGTCCGCCTTTACTTAAATCTTGCGGTCCACTAAACTGTTTGATTTCATTAACATTTCCTGATTTATTAAATCACTACTTGGATTTCGGAACTGATACTTTTAAAAGCTGTAACGCTACTTTTCTTCTCAAATATTTCTTAAATTTTTTCAATACTGCTTTTTACTTAAACCTATGAATTCACCAACATTATTGTTGACGTTTTAGCATGTATTTTCTCAGGTTATTATTTTGCTAGCTGAGCATTGGGAGCATTTGAGTCGCGCGGATATGTTTTTGGAGGCTTAATAACTTGTATACTATTCGACAAACGTTTTAAACAAAATGTTTCTATAGCATTATAAATGGGATCCTTTGTAAACTTTGATTTTAATATACAGAATGTGAAATCTATTTAAACATCTCTTTTGAGGTCGTTTTCTGTGACTTGTGCGTATGGACTATGAAGTAGCACCCCAATGTTACTATTCCGCTGCTACCAGAATTTGGGGGTGTTACAGATTGGTATCAGAGCTCAGGTCATAGAGAACTAGGTCGTTTTCAAAACCTAGACTATGACCATGTTTTTCAAAATTTAGAGTCTCTCCTTGTTTTATCTGATATCCGCGCGCGCATGCTCTCTGATCCCTTATAAGCTTTCTTTTGCCTCTTTACTGCTATTACATGGATAATGAGTATTTAACACTAGGCTATGATTTCACTCTCTTACGTCTATCTTATTATGTCTTACTATTTACCTTATATCGGTCCGTTATATAAATATTGATCACTCTGATTTTCGCGTACTTTCTGATTTCTCATTTACTCCCTTGAGCGTCAATTCTGGTATTATATAAAGATACCTATATATATGGGCTAATTTCTTCTTGATCTCTTATAATTAACTTCGATCATTTACGCGACTTTACTTTATTCCCTTTGATGATATCAAAAATTTGGCATATTTTGTAAATTCCACTAGTTACTTTACCATTCGACTCCGAGTTGGAACACTCTTCTTATGATTTTGAATCGCACATGTTGTTTCGTAATCCATCGTTTTGAAGTCTTTCAGTTGATGGGAGTACGAAAATTAACTTGTCACCTCATATGTGTCACCTTGGAGCACCTACCTTTAACAACACGACTCTTTACGTTCATTTTGTTGATTGAATAATTCTTTACGTTCATTTTCTTTGATTGCTTCTGCGTTCGTTCGGATATTCTTTATACTTGTTATGACCTATCTCTTTACAAACAATCTCGATGTCAACCCATAAATCATTTTGCTACCATTTTGTTGTCACCTTATGAGCTACTTCACGTTCACTTTATTGACTATTTCATTACGTTATAAAATTGTTTGATACCATTTCATACACCACACTATTTTGACAAAAATGAGCATTTCATCGTTGGCCCTCAAATATACATAGCCTAATCACCTATGTATATTTGGTGCATAGACTGATTACCTATGCATTCAGGAAAGACCATGTCATGCTGAGAGTAGTCACCTTAAAACCTACACCTCTTCATCAACACAATTCCGGAAGAAATATCCGCATCTTTTCACTAAACCCGTACCTTCGTCAAGTGTCGCGACTTGAGCCTTGAGGACAAGGCTCTTCTAACCGGAGGAGACTGTAACATTTCGTATTTTCAGGTCATTTTATGACGTCATTATTTCACTATTTTTTTTCTATTTATTTCTATTCTCGCACGCGTTTACTTTTAAATTTTAATAGTTAAAGTTAAATCGCGTAAGTTAAAAATCAACATTTAACGTAAACGGACACCAAACGAATTAAAGTTTTCGTCAAACAAGCAATATATTATTTTTACGAAAGTAATAATCAACTTTTTATATTTTATTTTTATTGGTTGCGTAAAACGTTTACGTTTCGCAATTTAATACATTTAGGCATACCCGAAAGCACCAAAACCTTTTTACGCTTCAACAAATAACCATTTTTTATTTTTAATGATCAAAGTTTATTTAACTTTACCCACACTTATCAATGGGACGCCCCACTTTAAAATAAATAAGCAAGATCTTACAAATTTCAAGTATACACTTTAATAACAAAAGCTACAACTTATATTTACTTATACTTTCAACAAAACAAGTAAACTTTCATCCATTTTATGCAAGATAATAAGCTAGATATTTAGTCAACACACCTCCTCATTTTCATGGGATGTTCTACACTTTTAGAAACAAAGACCATAAGACTTCCCTAAAACCCTCTAAGTGTTTTTGAGTAGTCTTTAAGTATATAATGCCTTATACTAGTTAATATACACACACATCTCATTTGTAAAGGTGTAAAACACAAAAAACCTCTCCTTTTTCACCTCCTAGCTCACGGCATACCTCAAACCAACACCAAATTCATACAAAATTTTATTTATCACATTTACACACATACCTACATCATATCTAAGGCATACCATGGAAGTTTAAAGGCTTGGTTAAGCTTTACAAGGATTAAACTAAGTTAAGGTTTTCTTGGAAAACTATAGTTTTCACTCTTTATTTTCAAGCTAAGGTTTAAATCACAAGGGTGTGATTTGTTTGTCCTTCTTTACTCATCATATTAAGGTCATCTAAAAAGCCCTCATATCTTTACTTTCATGATTTTTATGTACATATTATGTTATATGGCTCATCACCATCTAGGAAACTTTTAAGCATGTAAAAAGGGTTTTTACTTGTGATCAAGGTTTTGTATACTTTTACTAATGATATATGAATTTTAATATCATGTTATAAATATAGTATAAGTATTGTACACTTGTTGGTTATGTATAAAAGTATGTATACAAATTAATAGTTAAGAAATGTTACTTATTAAAAGTTATAAGTAAAGTGTTGTAATGGACTTGTGATCTTGATGTCATGGACAAAATATGGACTAATGGACACTATGATATGTAAGACATGTGATAATAAGTATGGTAATGGACTTGTAACAAGGTGGTTAAGTTAAAAAGTTATAAAAATTAGTTTTCAACACATTTTATCAATTATCTCCAAACTTTCTGTTTTGGTTCGAAAAGTAATGTATATATTTTATATTTTTATAAAATAGTACCTCTCATGACGATTCCAAATATGTAAAGAACTCGAAAAACAGATTTATCCATCGTTTTGAAAGTCTTCCAGTTTGATGGGAGTACGGACATTAATCTGTCACCTTCATTACGTGTCACTTGAGCACTACCTTTAAGAACACGACTCTTTACGTGTAATTGTGTTGATTGAATATAATTCTTTTGTTCATTTTCTGTGATTGCTTTTGCGTTCGTTCCGGATATTATTTATACTTGTTATGACTATCGCTTTACAAACAATCTCGTGTAAACCATAAATCATTGTTGCTACAATTTTGTTGTCACCCTATGGTGCCTACTTCACTTGTTCACTTTATGGGACTATTTCATTACTGTTATAAAACTATTTGATGACCATTGTACACACACTATTTGACGAATAATGAGCTCATTCATGGTGGCCCCAAAACTATACATAACCTAATCACCTATGTATATTATGGTGCATAGTACTGATTACATATGCATTTCTGGAAAGGACATGTCATGCTGAAGAGTAGTACCTTAAAACCTTCCCTCTTCATCGACAATTCGGAGAAATATCCGCATCTTTTCACTGAAACCCGTACCCTCGTAAGATGTCGCGAATTGAGCTTGAGACAAGCTTTCTAACTAGGAGGAGACTGTAATATTTTGTATTTTCAGGTCATTTTATGACGTCATTATTTCACTATTTTTTTCTCTATTTATTTCTATTCTCGCACGCGTTTACTTTTAAATTTTAATAGTTAAAGTTAAATCGCGTAAGTTAAAAATAACCAGTTACGTAATAACGAACACCAAACGATTAAAGTTTTCAGCAGAACCAAGAATATATTATTTTACAAAAGTAATAAATAAACTTTTTATATTTTTATTTTTATTGGTTGGTAAGAAACGTTTTAGTTTCGCAATTTTATAATTTAGGGCATACCGGAAGCCACCACCAATTTTCTCGCTTCAACAAATAACCTTTTTATTTTTTAATGATCATAAGTTTATAAACTGATTACCTACAGACTTATCAACTGGGCGCCCACTTTAAAAGAATAAGCAATGACCTTACAAATATTCAAGTATACACTTTTAATAACAAAAGCTAACACCTTATTATTTACTTATACTGTTCAACAAAACAAGTAGAACTTTCATCCAGTTTATGCAGATAATAAGTGATAAGTTGCTTAATTACAATATCTTTTACTATAAAACGAGCTTAAATGATTAAAAGCCGACAAAATGCCAAATATATGTTTGTTTTGCTTTTGTATTGGGCAGGAAGTGGATATCAAGCAAAAGACAGAAAACACAAGCCAAAATGACAAAATGAGCATGGAATGAAAAAGACTGTGCAAAAACTCAGGGCCAAAGCTCCAAAAATGCCAAAGTCAGTAGGTCAATATTGAAGAATCAGCAGTCAAACGGAGCCGGACTTTGAAGAATACTATTTGAATGCATATCTTTAAACCATCTGATGGGCCGGAAAAGCCCAACAGTATAATTATGAAGACTGTGAAGACCCAAATGGGCCCTCAAATCAATTACAACAGCCCATTTGTGTTGCAATCTGACAAAGATCTGTGAGACTTGTAGGCCCAATCCTAGCCCAGTTAAAGCCATTCTCAGCCATTTACACACAAAACCCACTCCATACCTTATCTGGCTTGAAAAAGCCCAATAGCCAAGCCGGTACCTAATTGGGACCCAGATATCACGCCCAACAAAAGCCCTACAATCCTTTTCTTATAATAACACAAGGACCAATGTAAATTTTAAAATACTTTTGTTTTATAATTAAAATGAAAAATAAAGAAAGGGGCAAAAAGCCAATTTAGAAAGTTGTTTTATTAAGAAACATGGTTTAACCACAACACAAGGGCTGGTTTGCAAGTTACCCTAACCTACCCTTTTTTTTTAGTAAATAACAGCAGGACCAGAATTTGTGCCAATATTCCTTAAACCCTACTTTTATTCTTTTAAGTTATAAAAACGGAGGGACCAAAAGTTGGACTCTTTTAAAACCTTGTTATACTAGGAATTCGGCTTAAACCAATGAAAAGAGAGAAAAGAATTGTGGGACTAAGCTTAGCCTCCTTCCAAAGCTTATTTAATACATGCTAACCACATACTGTAACCTCCCGTACCGCACAAAATCAAACCAGCCCACTCTCCATGGGTTTTTCTTCCCAAACCACCTCTCAAGTACCCTTCCCAGCTCACCCATACCCTTTCCCCACAACCCATCACCCCTATAACCCTTTCCCTGGCACAATCACTCAACCCAACGAACCCCATCCATGGCTGAGAATGCTACAAGGCCAATGAAAGGCTAGGATTGCTTGGATTACTTTGCACACTCACAACCAGCTTATCCCAAGAACAAAGAAGGCTTGAAGACTTGTATAAAAGAGCCAAGACCAAGCCGAACCAAAATAACTTTTTTTTCCTTTTCTTAGTGTAAATTTTACTTAAGTTTGCATTTAAAAATTATTGTACTCAGTTCTTTTTAAGTTTTTGTTGTATTACTTTCAGTTTCAATACAAGTTAAGAGTTTTTGTGATATTGCATTTGTCAAAATTTGAAATATGATTTAAGCTATTTAATTCTGTTTAGATTGATTAAACATGTGTTAAAAGTTATTAAAGTTCACTTGTAATCACTTTTCTTAGCCTACTTTTACCAAAAATCAGTTTACAACTCCTTTTTATAAAATAAGGGGGTGTTTGGTTTAGTCCCAAAATGGGTCAAATGGGAAGAGGCATGGGTCAAGTGCACTCAGCCACTTTTGGCTGAGTGTGTAGGCTTTATTAAGCCTTTTTAATCACAGCTTTTAGTGTAAGAATAAATTTTTAAGTGTCTTTTGGTTTCTGTCAAAATTTGAATAAGCTAAAATGAGCTTAAGTGCTCAAGCTGCTTATGCAGCTTAAGCACACTCTTTGTTGTGCTTATTATGGTTGTTTCTAGCCATTTTGAAACACCATTTGTTCTGTCCCTTTTACTTTGACAATTTAAGTCAAAGTTGGCTTTGCAAATTTTTTAAGAACCACCATTTTTAAGCCCAAATATCAGCAGCTTTAATTAAGCCCTAAGCCCTCATCTTTTGAATATAAGCTCACTAGTCATCCCTTTAATTCTGTTTGTGCTTGGATTTGGCCAAAAAGCTCTTGAGAGCTTATTTGCATAAGCCCAAAAAGCTCCCTAGCCACTGCCTAACTTACCCTGGTGCTGAGCACCATTTTCAGCCCCTTATTTCTAGCTTATTTAGTTTTAAGCATTAGGTTTTTATGGCTTTTTAATGTAGCTTATAGGTCCCACTTTTAGGTTTAGCAGCTTAATTCCCTTAGATAGCTTATTAAGGCAGCTTAATATAAGCTTTAAAGTCCACTTTTTCTGTTTTCTTTCTAAAACTGTCAACATAGCTTAACAATAAAACAGCTTATTTTAGGGCTTATTCTAGATAACTTAGCTTATTTAGGACTCCCCTCTCCCTATTTATCTGTCCCCCTAGTTTCTAGCTTATTTGTTGGCTTAAATCCCAAAAAGCCAAGAAAAATAAGCTCATAAGCTTATTAAGTTCTGCAGCCCCATTAAGCTCATTTTTCTAGCTTATTTAGTTGGATTCAGCTTATGCACCTTTTATGAAAAATGCTCCCCTCAAGCCCCTTAACAACATTGCTTTTATAGCTTTTTGATAATAAGCACTTAGGACCTACCTTGTAATCGGGGTCCACCTCAGGGACCATTTGTGTAATTTTATCTTTCATAGTTATAACTGTTAGTCCCTGTGGTCAGTTTGCTGTTACCCCGTTTGTCCTTGTGTCCTTTTCACTGTTAGTCCTTATAGTTAACCACAGTTAGTTTATTTAATTTAATTAATTAAATTAGGTTTAAATTTAATTAGTTTAATTACTTTTTATATAATCAGTAAAATTTGGGCATTTTTATATTTTTAGAATTGTTAACTTTTTCTTTATTTAATTTTATTTTTTCAGAATTTTTATAACTTTTATTTTTTGTCTTTTTCTATTTTCTTAGTTTTAATTAGTTTTTAATCTTTAAAAATTCATAAAAAATCCAAAAATTAACAAAAAAATATTTTTCTTTTTTTTATAAAATTTTATTTTGTCATTTAGTGTCTAGGAAAAATATAAAATTTAGTATAGGCCTTATTTTTCTTAAATTTCAGTCTTAGACCCGTTTTACCGGGTGCGTTTTACCGTTTCTTTTCGTTTAGCATTCAAACGACCTCCGTTTTAGTTCTAGTTTTCTTTATTTTTCAAAAGCGTAGTATTGCCCTCAAGGTTGATAACATAATTCGTACGTATACTGGAGACAAGTTCTTTTTTTTTTTTTTTTTTTTTTTTTTTTTTTTTTTTTTTTTTTTTTTTTTTTTTTTTTTCTTTCTTTTTTTTTTTTTTTTTTTTTTTTTTATTCGTTTCCGGATATCACAGCTCATATACCCCCCCCCCCCCCTCAAAATCTAGCACACCGTGTCACCAGTCGGAGGTATTCAAAATGGGTGAGCTAGGTTGACAGGGGTTAATCGCTAATGCCTTTCTAAGACGTAAGCACGTAGATCGAACCATTGTTCATCAAGTGAACACTATAAACCCCAGTCTTGTCGTTTTAAATGACATTGTCATTCACAGAACTGCTTGCAAGGTAGATTGGCAAGGAACATTTGCTGTTGCTGTCATGCTTGGAATGAAGTTTGTATTCTTCAGAATGTTACTGATATCTGAAAGATGGGGTTCTTTTGGATTCTTTGACTTTGAACAAGAAGGTTGCTTTCCCGATTGTTAACCACTGTGAGCGTGGTACAATTTGCTCATCTGTTCTTGTAGGAGGTTGAGCGGGAATGTTTTGTTCTGCCATCGTATTCTGCAAAAGAGCATTTAACAAAGAAGACAAACATCACAGAGAAACGAAGTTAGAGAGAGCGTTAGCATTGATAACAGTCATTTAACTGCACGATTGATTAAAACAGTTGTAGCTCTGGTTTGATTAAAATCAACTAATTATCCAACAGGATCAATTACTTGTTAACTAAGCCCGGATAGGGATTAGAAAAAAAGCAACCTCGGGTCTTTCGTTTTTTCTTTTTCTTCAATGGGCCTTGAGAGATTTATTAGGCTCATATGGGTCAAATTTTATTTTTAGCCCTAACCGCCGCTATGCGATGCCAACTCGCCGTTAGGAGAACTTGGCAAACCGCCGCGAGAATATAAAATATTCGACCAAACCGCCGAGAGACGGCGGTTTACCTGTTGGATTAAAATAATAAAAATTCCTATTACGAGAAGTCCACGAGTAGACTTGCTCATCTTGCTCCGATTTCGCCGGAAATCGTTGAAGTTTGTGTCGATGACGATGATATTGACGACGATGACGATTATGTTGACGATTTTTATGTTGATGATTATGTTGATATTGAGGAGGACGGAGGAGAGATTGATCTCGACTTTTCTAAGATCGTTGACATTTCTCTTCGGGAGAAATTAGTCGAAAGTTATCTTTTAATTGAAAAGATTAACGCTTTTAATCTCTCTCCTCCTATTCTGATTTCTCCTCCTATTCCGATTCTTCCTCCTATTCCGATTTCTCCTCCTATTCTGATTTCTCCTATACTTTGCCCCTCCTCGACTATCCCCGTTGTGGATATTGATTTGTCTTTAGAGGAGGCGGATTTGCTTAGTTGTTCGGATAACTCGATAACACGGGGTATCGAGAGTGACCGTGACTCAGGGGAGGACACTACGTCCATTGATGATTTACCCCTTGATGATTCGATGATTCTTTCCGAGTACGAGTCATTTACTTTTGATGATGAGCCCGTGATGGCTGAAGTTAATGTTTTTGATGAAATTAACACAAGTGAACTTTCTTACCCGGGTATAGGTGAAAATGTTGTTTCAGATGAAGAGGAAGATACCTTCACATTCACTACCCGAACATTTTTACCATTTGTCACCTATCCCGAGGTTTTACCCACATCTTACTCCACGGGGAGTGAAGATAAAGTTTTTAAACCAGGAATTTTTGATAATGATGCTTTTAAGGATAAGAGTTCAAAAGAGTTAGCTCCATCTAAAGCTCTTTTGACTCTTGATGTTTTTGACCCACTCCACCCACCCTTAATGGACTTTAATGTTACCAAAGCATTTTTCGGGTTCACATTTTCAATCTTGAAAATCTTTTCTAAAAAGTTTTTTGAACCCGGAAATAAACATGCTACGGTTTATCTTTCATCCCTAGTTTGGGGAGGTTTTTACCTCTTAGATTTTCTTCACCATTGCTATTATCCACCATAAGCACCCCATGCTTATCCTTTTATTTTCTTTTCATTTTCTTTCTATTTTCTTTGCTTCCCCAAGGACAAATTAATTCGGGGGCGAGTATAGCTTGTACTCGGTTAACAAAAACTAAGCCGTTTTAGAGATGTTTTTGAGCTAACAATGTAAAAAAGAGAGGAAGCTTGTTCTTTTTCGTCTCTTGTTGGTTGTTTGTGATTTTTGTCTAGGTTTTCTGGATTTTGGAAGCTTCATGGTTCAAAATTGTGGAAGGACAAAGCAATTCCCACAATTTCCATCGATGGTCTCCAATCTTCTCTTCATAATTTGGGAAATCTCTTATCCTTGTTCTTTATCGAACTAACATCTATTCTTTTGGCATGGCCATAGAATTTTTGTTAAAGATTCCTTTTGACCCTTATTTTTAAACTTTGAGGACAAAGTTTCATTTTAGTTTGGGGAAGGATATCTTCGATATTGACTTGCACTTCACGCAACCTTGTTTGAATCTTTTTGAATTACCTTTTTGTGAAAAAATGAGAAATTTTAAATTTTTGCTTACAAGAAAAAGAAGCTTAGTTGAGGAAAAACACCACTTTTTGGTAGTCCGTTGGTGAGAAATAGGAGTTAATTTTGACTTGACCGGGTGAAAATGCCCTAGCTAGTTCTTTAACCTACCTTTTGTAGGGCCAAGCTTTCACAAATCCTATTGCTTTGGATTTTAAAATGTGAAGAACAAGAAATGATGTAGTTAAATATAAGTGTATTTGTTTAAGCAAGGTTTATTTGGAAAACCTAAAGCTTATATGAATGATTTGTGTCTTTTTACTCCCACAAGCTCTTAATACACCTAATCATACGTGCTCTTTTTAATTTAATTAAGTCAACCAATGTCTTTAGAAAAAGTCTTACATTTTGGAAAAATAATTCATTTATTATGTAAGTAAGATTTTTGGTTTCAAATTTATAAGTTGATTTTCTAAAGTGAAATTTTTCCATTCATCAAAAATATAATTATAAAAAGAATGCCAATGAAGCATTTCTAATGCAAAAGCATTATTTTTCGTGCCAATGAAGCATTCGCAAAAATAGAATAATAAAAGCTATATATAGTTTTAATCGTTGGCGTATCCATGTTGAGAGTGAGACTCGGATGGGGTCGCAACTAAGGATTAAAACTATGTACGTGGAATCAAGGTTCGTAGGCATTCATCACTAGGGAGCGCGGCCTAGGTGGTGATTGCAACTAAGGGACTTTGGATTCTAGGCTTTGTAGGAAAAAAAGGTGATGGTCGCGATAAAACCCACAAACGTTAGCAGCGGAGTGGGGGTTCGAACTAAGAACACCGGTTGTTGATGCGAAATCCTATTGGTAGAAAGGCCTAAGTAGTGGTATCGAACTAGAACAACATTCCTATTGCAAAAAGAAAATAATATATAGTACATGGAAAATAAAAGATTGGTTAAATTTCATTTTCCCCTCAATCAATTTATACAGTTTTTGGGTTTCGAATCTCTTAGCTTGCGTCAGAATTATCTATGTTATTAACATTTGAGCTCACAAGGCTTATTTGTAAAGCTTAGATGGATTTCAACTATGAAGATAAATTGATCTATGGTTGAGTTAAAAAGAGTGCACACATCTTAATCTTAATTTATCCAAGGAGTGAAAAGTTCACAAGTTTGTAAGTATATAAGAGCTTAATCATTTGGACGACAATGATCTTGTTTAATAGCTTTGTTTAGTCTAGTGAAAAGTCAAGGATGAAGAATTTTCCTCTTTTGTGCTCTTTTAATCGGGAGTAGCCTATTTCAATGAGCCTAAAAGTTGCAAAATTGCAATGATTGCCATTAATGTGTTTCTAAGAGATTAAATGTTGAAAAAAGCTTAAGTTGTTTAAAAAAGGTGATTCATAAAAAGATGAAAACAAGGGCATTTTGAAAACTTGTTAGTTTACAAAGTGTACACTTGACAACATTGCGTGAGGACACGGCAATCCTTTAGTTTGGGGAATTTTGATAAATGTTAAATTGTATACAATAAATACCCTAGGATTTTCGACAATAAAAGCAAGAAAAACATGCCAAAAGATGGTAATGTAGTGTGCTTTGTGTGTCTAATGTGCAGGAAAGATATTAAAGTCTAAGAGCAAAAACAAGCCAAAAGGGTCAAGAAACGGAAAATGACAGTAAAGAGAAAGATTTGAAGCCATTTTAGAAGGGAAAACAAGTAGAGTATTATTAAAGCCAAGGATCAATAATGACAAGTTTTCAAAAGTTCAAGGGTTCATTTGGATGTTTTGAAAGTCCAAGGACCAAAGATGTCAAAGTTAGAAAGTTGGTTTAATAAGAGGAAAGGAGATGACAACTACAAGGGCCGGAATTGACAACTAATAAAGTCATTTAACTACAATTATGGAAATGAAAACAAGGACCATTATGCAATTCTCCCAAGTTTCAAAACCACGCGGGTTTAATTCCTAAGTCTCTAACAAATCTCCCGCAAAGATCAATTCCAATCTTCTAAATCTCTTGTTTCTTACATCACACCCCCCCCCCCCCCCCCCCCCAAAAACCCCCCCCCCCCCCCCCCCCCCCCCCCCCCCCCCCACCAAACCCCCCCCCCCCCCCCCCCCCCCACCCCCCCCCCCCCCCCCCACCCCCCCCCCCCCCCCCCCCCCCACCCACCCACCCCCCGCACCCCCCCCCCCCCCCCCCCACCCCCCCCACCCCCCCCCCCACCCCCAAAAACCCCCCCCCCCCCCCCCACAAAAAAACCACTTTTTTCGTATTTTCCAACGCCACGTCATTTTATGACGTGGACCTCTATTGGTTACGAACCCAACATCACAATTAGATCCAACGGCGAAAGGATCCAAGGGCTAGGAATGATCGAAATTCTCATCCTCTTTTCATTTTCTATATAAATAGAAGCTTATTCATTCAGAGTTGAGTAGTTAGTTAGAGTTAGTTCAGTTTTTCTTTGTAAATTTCCCTCTCCAATTTTTTGTACTGTTCATCGTTTTCAATTAAGCTTTAAAATTTTCAAAGTCATTTGTACTAATTGTTTCTTATCTTGTACTCTCCTGTTAAAAGCAATAAAGCTAATTGAGTGGTGTTTGTTTTTAAGTTTTCAAGTAATAAGCAAGTTCTAGTTAATAATGTTGAAATAAGCTCAATATAGCTTATTGAGTTGACTTTTGTTCTAAAGTTGTTCAAAAGTTGTTATAAGCTTTCTAAAAATTGTATTTGTCTACTTTAGTTCAATGTTGTCCATTTGAATTCAAATTGAATGAATTTTGAAGCAATGAGGAGTGATAAGCTACTTTCAGCTTATTGAGCTTAAAGTTCAAGTTTTAGAGGCAAGGTGCCAAATAAGTTCTGAAATTTAGAGCCACTCACTCAACAAGAGTGGCTAAGGTCAGAGACTACAAGTTCACAGGTTTAGCTTTATAATTTTGATTTTAGCATACATTTAGCTTAATTCATGTAGCTTATTCCTTTGTATTCTTGTGCTTAATCCTGTTCAATATTGATTAGTTAGTTTAGATATTAAAATGTCTTTAACCTGTTGTAGCTAGAATCCATTAAGTTCTCATTACTTAAGAGTTTGTCATAATAGTAGGATAAAGCTAGCTGATAAACTAGCTTATTTCCCTTGATAAGCTAGTTATTTTAGTGCTTAAGTAGTTCAATTAGCTTAGTTAAAGTTAGAGTAGATATAAGATTTTAACAGTTTTAGCTTTAAAATAGATTTGAAGTAAAAAATTAGTTGAGACAGTTTTAGGATAAGTAGTGTTTGGGTTAAGATGTTTTTGACCTTTAAAGTCAACAAGAGAATGTCAAAACTCTTTGCATAGTTTAGAATTTAAGAATTATCAAGTTTTAGAAAAAGGTTTCTGCAAGATAGTTAATAGTGTTTTAAGATTTGAAGCTTAAAAATCTTTCCTAGCACCAGGGTACTTTAGAGAGTGTAGTGGTTTTAGCTTTAAGAGATTTTCAGCATTCTAGTGTTCAATTTAGGTCAATGTACACTTAGATACATGTAGTGAGTAGGTTTAAAGAGTTCTCACCTTAGAATTTAGCCTGAATTTAAGTTTTTTACAAACTATATCAGCAATAGCAGTATTAATTCAGTTAATACTGCTGTTGCTCATATTCGGCATTAAAGGGATATAAACGCAAGACTTGATTAAATTTTGTGTTTAGGTTATCAAGGTGGGTATTGGTTTGAGTCTAGGTATTTTCGGGGTGCGTCCAAATGTATTTTATCGCGAAACGTAACCCTTTTACTTGTCCAATAAAAATAAAATACGCAAAGTACATAATTATTCTTAAAATAATTATTTCTTACTTGGTTGAGGTAAACCTTAATTTATTTGGCGACCGTTCACATTCATTGGTTATTTCTAGTCTACGCGATTTAGCTTAAAAGTAAACAGTAAAAGTAAACGCGTATCGGACTAAAATAAATAGTGATTATTAATATAGTCGTACAAGGACACGAAAATGAGAAATGTTACATTGTTATTCTTGTTCACTTGTAGCTTATTTCTTTTTAGAAATCTATAGTACACAATATAAGCTTCATTTAGCAACTATTGGTTTTCATTTTCATTTAGAAATAAGCTAGATATAAGCCAAATTCTAGAAAAGTTAAAATTTCAAAGTAAAACCTTAGTTTCTGTGATACAGTATAAGATGCTTAATTTCTAGCTTATTCAGTGGATAAAAGTTCAATAAGCTTTTGTTAAAGTTGTAGTGGATAAGCTCAGGGTTAACTTTGTAGTTTTAAGTTTTTGCTAATTTTCATTTTTTAGATAAGCCAAAAATAAGCCAAATCGTAGGGTCTGTTTTGTACTTTTTCAATAGTTTAAGGTTGTCTGTTTTAACTAGAGTGTAATTTTCTTTTAGTTACCCCGCCTACCCTTTACTTTCATTCTTTGCACTTTCTACCCTGTTTTTTAGGTTAAATAAAATAGTTTTAATATTTTCAAAATTAGTTTTAATAAAATTAGGGTTAGGTTTTAATTAGCAAAATTAGAGTTCAATTGGTTTATAAAAATTGGGCATTTTTATACCTTTAGTTTTCTGCTCATTTTAAGTAGATAAAAACCATTTTTCTTTATTTTTTTTGTTAAATTTGTATTTTCTAGAAATTTAAATAGGTTTTAGGTAATTTCTTTTTCTTAATAAATTCATAGAAAATAGAAAAATAGTTGGAAAATAGTCTTTGTAGGTTAATAAAAAAGTTTTATATATTTACAAAATTAGTTTTAATAAAAATAGGTTTAGTTTTTTAATTACAAAATAGAGTCAATTGTCTTTTATAAAAATTGAGCATTTTTGTGTCATTTTATTTCTGCACCTTTTTAATAGTTAAAAACCATTTTTCTTTATTTTTCCAATAAAATTTGTATTTTCTAGAAATTAAAATAGATTTTAAGTAATTTCTTTTTCTTAAAAAATTCATATAGAAAATAGAAAAATAGTTAGAAAAAATTTTGAATTCTTTTTGTAATAAATTTCTTTTTCTTTCATTCTAGTATTTTTGTTAAAATAAAAATTAGAACTTTAAGTGTTAATTTATTAGAAAATTTTATTTTAGTTAATATTCATTTTACCTCTATTAAAAAAAATTCATGCTAAGAGCAAAAATCAAAAAAATAGTTAAAAAAATTCTAAAATATAATAATACTTTTTTCCTAAATTTTTCCTTTTATAAAAATATGTGATTTTAGTATAAAAATTAGATTTATAAAAAATTAGTGCCTTAAATTTTTAAAATTTCAGCTTTAATTAAAGCCAGTACGTATTTAATTGATTCGTTTATTAAAATTTCCGTATGCTAGTTAATTGTTTTTATTTAATTCTTTTAAAAGTTGCTGTGATAGTTTAATAATTGTGCTATTACATCGAAAATGAATTCAAAATTCAAAAATCCTTTATTTCATTCTTTTCTTGATCGAAACCGAAATTATTCCGAATCTCAATTCACGACTTCATTGGGATAACGACCCGAGAAGAAAAACTTTACCGTTAAAAATAAACGATTGTGTATTCTTAAGTGAGAATTGTTAATTTATCCTTTTATTTTCTTTTTTGAGAATTAATTTTGTAAAGAAATGTCACGCGGGGATTAATACAATATATAAAAAAAAAAAATAAATATAAAGTTAGACTATGCCACACAAAAAACTCTCAATAAAGATACCAGATGTTATAGACAATTTTATTAAATATAAAAATGATAACTAGGTTAGTAGGTTTATAGTTAATATAATTTGTGTCCTATTTTTTTTTGCATGTTTAAATCACATGAATTTATTCAAAATATCCTTAGCGATACAACAAATTGGAATAGTTGTTGAACTAAGACAAATCTTAGTGATTGGTGATATCTTTGGATATTGAAGGATGTGTCCGCCAAACTCACATGATAATCATAAGATGAATATCGGACTTCCCCAACTAACAAGATCGTTACTATTATGGATCAGGTGGCGCTCATGTACGTAAATTCTTGATAAGTGATTTTAATTTACTAAATCCTTAGACTTGAGATGCAAGTAGGTTTAGCATATGTGGATATTCCTTCTTGATATAGTTTAAGTTATCCTGAATAAGGTAACTAATAAGGGCGAAGTAGAATTGATTATTGCTACATGATACTGTGAACACCTTGCGTACTTGTTAGTCAAAATAGAATTTTGTTCATTCAATAGTTTGAAGAATATGCCAACTGATGGGCCCCGTCGCAGTAATTAAGATCATATGTTGTGTGGCCCGCACCCAAAAACGTCAGGAATATATTTTCTCAATATTTTTTGGTAATCTTGATTAATCATATATACGAGAAACATAATCGTTAATTAATGGAATGACTTCGATCCATATCCATTTTTAACATGGTATTGGAAACAAAAGGGATTGTAAATATCCCAAAATCATTAAATTGGTGACTTTAACCTAAAGTAACACTCATGTGTAATTTCCTCTTTCTTTCTGGGAACATGCCATTGTTGCTCTACTCTTACCAATGTGTTATAATATTTTATTTGTGAGCAAGTCCAAGTGAGTAGCTTTTGAAATATGACCATATCAAAATAAAATACGTGGCCGAGAAATATGTGAGCCAATTGGGGAGGGGCAACAATCGTCAAATAGTTCACGCGTTTACGCCAACAGAGGAGTTAACGTTTAATTAAGTAATTATTATATTGTATACATAAAGTTAAAATAATATGTTCATCAACGAAATAATTAAATATTAAAGAATATGGTCGAATAAGAAAAAAAAAAGTAGTGAGGGTCCGAATGTTCGTTTCTGTTTTCTTTTTCTATCCTTTTCTTTTTCTTTCTTTCTTTTTTCTTTCTCTCTTTTTCTTTCTTCTATCTTTCTTTCCTCTTTCCTCTGTTCTCTTCTATTCTTTCTGTTTCTTTCTTTTTCTTCTCTTTCTAGATAAACAAATATGAGTGTGTTTTTGATGTTTTAATAGAGACTTGAAGAAAAACAAGTCTTAAAAGGCTGAATAATTACCTAAACAACACATTCATGTCGGTAAAAAAAAAAAGATGTGTCGACATAATAAAAAACCCTAATTCGATTATAATGTTTGATACTAATATACAAAAGCTAAAAAACCTCTATTCTTTTCTTAATTCCATCGACAGATACACCACAAGTATGCATAAAAAAGGGTTGTTATATGATGATATCATGTATTTTATATCATTAGCCAATGCATAGCAAATAATCTATTATATATTATCCCTTTAGTATGTATAGAGTGATCGACTATATAATCCTTGGAGGATTTGATGGGTGAGAACGTTTTAAAATCTCAAACAAGAACATCGTGTTGGGTTGTTTTATTTGTGAAGCAAATACTAGCATCCTTACGTATCTCAGTGATGTGTAGTGTGTGCATACCATGGAGGTTATCTACTTTGGTAACTTAATTAGTTTGTGTGGTATTCTATTTATACGCATGCGTATATTCAAGAAGGTGGTTTCGTTAATTGCTAAAAGGTACACGCTTCTTGATCCCTTTGTTAATTACATATTATATACGTGTTTGTTTTCCGCTGCGTACTCGTGATCTTTAATGGTTAATAGTTGTAAAAACCCAACAGACATAATAGCAGGAAAAAAGTTATGCCATAAATTTCTCATTCTTAAAGCAAAGGGTGTAGTCGCTCAAGCAAAATGCAAAAAGTGACGTCATGTCATGCCACAACACCATTTTCCCCTCACTTTCTTATCACTACCTCACACAACGGAACCCCAAACCAACCACCCCCCCCCCCCGCCCCCCCCTCCCCCCCCCCCCCCCCCCCCCCCCCACGCACCCACCACCCCCCCCCCCCCCCCCCCCCCCCACCCCCCCCCCCCCCCCCCCCCCCCCTCCCCCCCCCCCCCCCCCCCCCCCCCCCCCCCGGTCACTCATGCCAAAACTCCACCTTTTGGACCCATGATACCCAATTAAAACACAACTCAACACAAGAATCAATTAAAAAAAACCAGAACCTCTCTTTGGCGCAAGCCAATTTCTTTACACTTTCTTTGGCGACGAGGGGGAGGGGTGCAGTGGTGCCGGTTTGGCTCAAGCCAAATGACAGCCACGCGAGACTCACGCCTACCTCATGTTACTATACCCTCTGGCCTCTGCTCTTAGGGACAGCTAAAACATTTAATGAGTCAAATATAGAACAGTGAAGACATATCATGTGTGCAAGAAAACACACAACTTCAAATGGTGATTAATTTTGATCTCAAGTGGATAGAAGGGGAATGTGACCCCAACAAAAAAGGTATGTGCCATGTGTCCATCATTGTAGTATTTCAGCAAACAATATGTACCGATGTTTGTGATTCTGTGTCCCATTTGTTTTTTTGAAGTTTAAATTCATATCCATCCTCAAAAATTATTAGTCCGTACCCGAGTTTTCCTTGGGTCATATAAATCTTTACCCTCTCATCACACATAGAATGCAAGATCAATGAAAACAACCAGCACAACCCAGTTTTTTTGGCTTTAATTAGTGGGAACAGATGCTGGAAAGCCATGAAACAAAACCGTGATTCCGTGTTAAAAAAAACCTTAAAAAAACAACTTGAAAAAACCTCTAAAACTAACCTTCCAAATCAAACAAATTTCCAATCTACTACAAACTACCTCCAATCTAACATCTATCAATCCAAATATGACTCCTACTCCGTGTTGGCAGAGTAGACCACAAACAAGCGAGTCATAAAAAACCTTGCCTTTCTTATTATCTTTCACTTCTAAAAAAAAACCTTACTTTCCCATCCTGTGAGACCCACTTGCTTTGGCTGGTTGTCATTTCCAATATGAGTCCGCCGAACCTCTCTGATTCGTCTGTGTATTTACTTGTCATCTTTTAATAAACGTTTGCATGTTTCTATCAACCTGGAAAACATAAACAGAATTGTACTATGCACGACTGAAGAGATAATATATACTGCATGGCTGACTTACCCTATTTTTTTAAACACAAAGATTTAAAGACTAGACACCGATCATATAAAGATGACGTAAATTAATTGACCAAGTATATTTGTCAACTACTCCTCCATCGGTCGAAACTCGATTCCATCAATTAAAATTTGAGACAGTATTTATGATAAAACAAATTTGAAAGATTCAACAGTTCTTTGGTCACTTTAACTGGTATAGTTCTGCGGTGAACCATCCGTAATCTGTCTCTCGACAATCTGAAAGAAAAGAATAACATTTCATTCCCCCTTCTAAAGCTGAATACCAAAGCCTAAGTATCGTTTCTTTGCGTTCTTTTGGGCTTTCTTATCTTTAAAAATAATAAATTCACACGGTGTATTAGTTCGGCGCGATAATGATATAGTTCATAACATGGTTATGAATATCAGTTTTGTTGATGCTTCATAGAATCTCCCTCCCTCCCCTGCAAATCTACAAGAAGAAAGTCAGCAAAGAATGAATAATTTTACTATTTGTTAATGTATAATGCTTGTGACCATCATCTTAAAAACCTAGAAGAAAAAAAAAAGTAGGAAGAGAAGGAAGACTATAATCGAATTAACCCCTGGATTTATTAACTTGCAGGACTCGCTGGAATAGGAAACTAAACATTCTAGAACAGATAACGATTCCACAACGTTTCCTTGTTTTTCCATCCTACCGAAAAACCACTATGGCGAGCAACTAAAAACACAAACAAATATTTTAATATTGGTAAATATATATATATATATATATATATATATATATATATATATATATATATATGCTTTTTCCGTTCCATTAGAAGGTTATTATTTTGAATAAATTAGAAAATCATCGTTTGAGCAATATTATTTTAATATTTTTGATTTGATTCACAAGTGAAAAAACATCTTTTAAAAAAAAAAAATGATGAATCAGAATCTAAAAAGATCACTAAAATTTGATACAAACAAAATCATTTGGATAAAATCGAGTAATGGATAGATTCTTTTATAAATTATGTACAAATAATCAGTAGTGCAATTGCAACCTAATTAACCTGCAAAATCAAAGATTTTTTAAACATGTTGATTTCAACAAAAAAAATTAACACATTTTGAATTAAAATCACATTAAAATGAGTTTAAACGTTTTACAAACTTTGAATAAAAGTAAAACTCAATCGTTTTTTTGGAAACCTTCCTATAATCTCCCTCAAAAAAAAAAAAAAACCTCATCAAATCGATCTGTGTTTATATATATATATATATATATATATATAAATATATATATAAATATATATAATAATAATGAAAAGAAGAGTAGGGATTACTTACCGTACAAACTCTAAAAGTGAGGTAGTGACCATCAAGACATACACGGACTCACTCTAATGGTTGTAGTGGACACGTACCACATATACTTTCATTTACACGAATAAACACTAATAATTGGTTGTTCTTTTAAAATTTTATGTTTTCTCCACAAATTTGACAAAAAAATTTTTTATGATTTTTTTTATTCCATTAAATTTATCGCAAGATTGATCAATTTTATTTTCGTTTAGACTTTTAAATGGCAAATAAGAATAGGTATTTTGATTTTGGTCACGACTCAAATAAAAACAAACTAGGACTGATTGGCCTTAGATTTTTTTTTCCTCAATAAGATTTTTTTTTTGTGTTGAAATAATATACTGAAATGAATTTTATCATAGATACTAAAGAGGACTAATAATTTTTTTTGCAATATTGATTAAAAAAAAGCATACTAATTACCGTTTGTGTTTTAGGTTGGGTTTGGTTTTGTTTGTGGTGCCACTTCGCTCGTCAATTAGGATCCCTTTAGGACTTCGCGCGCCATTTAATCTGATCCGATGATCCTCATTCTGATATGTCATGAGCCTACGGCTTCCGTAAGCGTCTCTAGTTGTTGCTTCTTCTCTGTTTTTTTTTTCATTGTTCTATATTCGTCCTCTTAGTTCCTCTCTTCTCTCTTCTCTTTCTCATTACTGTCTCTCTCTTTGTTCTGTCTCTTCTAAGCGTCTCTTTCTTATTCCCCTCTTGTCACTCTAAATGATCTTTTTTCATTCCTAGGTCTCTTCTTCTTTGTGGCGTCTCTTTTCTCTATTTTTGTCTGCTTTCTTTACTCTTTCTCTCATCTTCTTATTATTCTATTCTCTCTTCTTTGTATTTTCTCTTCTCTCTACATTCCTTGGTCCTCCTTTTTTCTCTTCTTTTTCTCTTCTCTCTCTTTCTTTGTCTCTTTTTTATTCTCTCTTCTCTTTCATCTGTATTTCTTTTCTCTTCTCTTTCTATTATTATTCACTTCTTCAGTTTTCTCCTTTCTTTTATCATCTTTCGGCTCATGCTCGTCTCTAATCTCTCTCACTTAATTTGTTATCTTTCTTTGTTCTTTGTAACTTCTTCTCTTGCTTCTTCTAATTTATCTCTAACTCTATTTTCTTTCTTTTATCTTTTTTTTTCTCTATCTTTCCCTCTATAAATTCGTTGTCTCTGTTAGTTCCCCGAGGTGGGGGTCGGGGGGTCCCCCCTCTCGCGAGTGCCTTGCCCGCGTGTCGTAAGATGCGCCCCCTGCTTTCTGTTCGATTCATGGGTCTTCTTGAGGCCGTGCCTCTACAGCGGCCGTGTGGTGGGAGGTGGTGGTTGGCCCTGTTCTTAACCCCCGCTGTTGGATCGGTTTCTCCCTTGCAGAGAATGCGTATGGTGGCCCCGTCCCGTTTGTCCCGCATCCGTTCCCCTGAGTGAGGTAAAAAAAAATCTTGAAGTCCAAGGGCGAATCTCTAAGTTGTTCCACAACATATAAACATCATCCATCTTTGGCCGTACTCACGAGATTTCCTTAAGGCATTGGATATGCAATGGCTGACAAAAGTTTTAAAGTAACTAGAATCCAGTTTTTTATGCTTGATCATACCTTCAAAGATGATTCCTTTCAGGTTCTTGTTGTCATAGCTATCTATCCACAGTCAAAGGACAAATACTTTATACATCACCATCAATTGTCCTATGTAAAGCATAATTTCCCACATAATACCTCAAATAAGACAACCCGAAAGAGTAACATACGTCGACTCTTTCGATATGGATCTTGTGGGTTATATACAGCGGATCACAGTACCCAAAGGTCCCTGCGGGGTTCTCGAAAAGAAATGAGTACTTTTGGTTAGCTGGGCCAATTTTTGACAACCCAAAGTCTGCAATTTTCGCATTCCATTTGTCATCCAGTAGGATGTTAGCACTTTTTATATCACGATGGATTAGTCTTTGGCTTGTCCCATTGGGATCATGAAGGTACCTAAGGTCCCTTGCGGCTTGAAGCATATCCTTCAGAAACGTTGTGTCCACACGTGAGTTCAGCGGACCTTAAATGAGCCATCGAGCTTCCATTAGTATCATAGCATCATATACAAGTATCATAGCATCCCCCTTCCCCTTGCAAAAATCCCATGAGAGAGATGAGATATTCATGGCCTGTAAAAGGGAAAGCATCATGAGATCTCCTTGATAATAAGCTCAGCTTCCCCTGCCCGTTTTGACGGTCTAAGTCTCTTAAAAACGCAGAATCCGTGTTTTCTCGCTTAGAAGCCGGAGAATAAATCCCATTATAAACCTTCCCGAATCCACCACCTCCGATAAAGTTGTCCTTGTGGAAGTTGTTGGTGGCTTTTATTATCTCTTCCATTGGGATTTTAGTTAGAACATCTTTAAATTGCTCCAAAAATGCCTCCATATTTCGTGGATGAAAGGAGAAAATAAAAAATAGATGTTTGATTCAAATCTCTTTTAATTAGGAAAATTATACATTTCTCAATACAACAAAAAGTCAGGTTTGTGAGATTAAGTCAATAGAGTTCAAATGCAATGTCTAATATAGCTTACAAAGTTACAAGTAATCAGCTAACGGTTGCTGCTATCAAACGCCACGTCAATCAATCAAGTAAAAAATTTACGTCCACGATCTAGAAGTCACCTTAGAATTGTCCTTTATATTTATATGTATAACTCCCTTATTTCTTTTACCTATCGTTTGATATCCGCTCCAACTTGTATAATCCTTTATTATTTTTTTTTGTCTTTTCCTTACCATTATTGGATTTTTTAATATAATTGAATAATTGTCTAAAAAATATCATTAAAAAGCGATTCGTTAAATATTAAGATCACATTATACATCACATAAAATATAACAATTAAAAGATAAACGATACAATTATAAGTTAAGAATACATATCACATGTACTATGCTTATCATTTTTTTTTTCAATTTCGCCCGCATAACACAATCGGATAAACGTTTCAATATTACAATAACCCTTTAGCATTGGAGAAATGCAGTGTCGTATGCTTTTCATATAGCCAACTCTCTATCTATAACAATAAACCGGCGAAGCATATAACTAACTGTCCATGCAGATATGAGACACTCTACCATTGCCCAATCGTAGTTTTTATCTCTTTTTCTTGTGCCTAAACACAAATGCTAAACAAAATGTCTGATTAGTTGTCAGTTACACCAACTATCTCTAGAAGAAGCATCAATTACCTGACTGTATTGTATGTCGCGTCAATCAACAACATGTCTGAAATGCACGCCATATATTCAATGATGTTGGAAGCGTAAAAAATAAATCTTCTAGCTCGTTTGATGATTTATGAGGGTCAAGTATAAGCAAAAATAAAATCTTTTTGATTAGAAAAACACATGAGGTTTCTTGGTACTAGGTGTTTTTCTAGTTTGTTTTTTTCTAGACTAAATATTTGGCAAATGCAGTGTATATAATCGTTTTTATAGTATACATATTTTAAGGATTTTGTTTTTCCAAAGTAGATAAGATGTTTGGTGGCTTCACATTTTTTTCTAACAAATCATTTACTAACTAAGGCTCACTTTCAAACAATCTTCATGCATATGCGTGACCTTCTAGATGTAATGCATGTTCATGATTATGTGTGTCACATATGACACTTAACGCTCAACAATCATCATACAGATATTTTTTTTCCAAACCAAAAGGACAATCATATTTTTTACGCTAGTATTTCTAGTTGAGGTTTTTTTACAAGTGTATTTGCCACCAACATCACAATGAAAAGAGACATTTGAATTAGCTTTAGATCTATTAATCACAATAACGTAACCAATTGAAAGTCCTATTTTTTTAACCCAGTCAATTAAATCTTGACGACACCTGAAAACGAATTTTTAACAAGTTTTAATGCTTTGTCATTTTTAATAGTAACCGAATAAAATATACAAGGAACAAAATTGTTTGTGTACTTACCATGTCAGCTTTCATTTTCTTCATGTAGAAAATACTAACTGGCTTTCCATTACTGACTACATTTCCGTTGTGAAGAAAAAAAATCTAGAAAATACTTTGCGACCAAAAATCTCGTTTTTTATTTATCAGTGTATTTGTTTTGTTATTTATGGAATGATTCAACTGAAAAATTCTATAGTATAAGCAAATATTTATAGTTCATTGCAAAAGAAAAAATGTATAATTGAAATACACTAATAATTGAAGTGCCTATTTTGTTACTAGATAATATTGTACATTTCAAAATTAAAAGATAAAAAAGTATTACTACATATAATTGTAATTGCCTAACTCATTCAACTATCTCTAACTACTTTATAAATCATTAGCCAATTTCTAAAATATATAAAATAAGTAAAAAAAACATTATCTTTTGGAAAGTTTATAATGTATATGTTTTTAATCACTGTTGAGTCAAAGAACACTGAAAATTAAGTGTTGTCTATTTTGTAATCATCCATTAAAGTGTATTAATATATTCCATCTATGAAACAATTCATTTTTAATTGTATTAATGTAGTTCATTTTGTACAAGGTCCATCCATTCAACCCCTATGAAGCACTATTTTAAGTGTATTAAGTGTCAGGAGTATAAAACCTAACACAAGATAATACACATGAGATAAAATTAACTCCATCATATTTTCATCTCTCTTTATTTCTCAACTCTCTCTAAAATGCACAAACACACCTCGTCCCACCACATCTTTTAAAACCACCAAATCCCGCTGCCACACATATGAAATTTCGCCGCTACCACCATTTAGTTATGCCGCCACCTTTAACATCATGTGTCGTCACCCACGTACCAGGGTGTTTTTACATTGTTTAGGTGTGTTTGGATGGTTTGATTTTGGAAAGTGTGTTTGGCCGGTGCTTTTTGTGTTGTTTTTAGATATAAGAACAAATAAGCAATTGTTTTTTTGGTTATTAATGACATTGTTGGTATCGTGGTTTGTACGGAAATTCCGTGTCTTAAGCCTATCAAGTTATTGTAGTAGTTTAAGCCTTAAACACCGATGTTGTGAAAATGTTGTGGCGAAAGTGCCTTTCTATTGTTTTGTGTTGATACTAATGTCCTGTAAAACTTTGGATATTAAAGATGTTTTCATTTCAAGATGACAATCATATTGATTATTTAACG
Source organism: Tanacetum coccineum (assembly GCA_026074375.1). Lineage (NCBI taxonomy): Eukaryota > Viridiplantae > Streptophyta > Magnoliopsida > Asterales > Asteraceae > Tanacetum > Tanacetum coccineum. Next base: position 17,531 of record BQNB010046261.1, on the reverse strand, counting down.
GGAGATGAAAGCTAAAAATTATGTGAGGCGTAACCTCACTATAATCAAGTTTAATTAAAACTAGCAGAAAATAACAAAATGAAGTTAAAATACAAAGACTATCAAAAAATACAAGAAAATCCCTAAAAGAACTAAGCAGGAGTGTTTTTTGTAACGAGCGACACACCAACAACACCACACAAACACACCATCAAACATCACCAACCACCCCATTCCACCAACCCACCCACTACACTCCCTGCCCCCACAGAACAAACCCCCTCCCAACCCCACCACTACTACCCACAATTACAACTATAACCAATTTCCCCCCTAACAACCTAACACATGTACTTCAAAAGCAGTTACCAATCTAAACCGACTAATAATAAACAGACCAAATAAATAGCAATCCTTAGAATAACAAATAACTTATCAAGACAACGCACTCCAAACACCACCCAACAAGAAACACAACAATTAAATATCAAACTAAGATTCAATAATTGTATGAACGTACCTGGAGAGATATTTTTAATGGTTGAAATTAAAATTCGTTTTTCCACAACCAGCCAAAATATTCTTTTCCTCAAACAGAAAGAAGGTTTCCAATAGAAAGTCAGTCTTATTAAGGTGTTTTGTGGGATCTTTCTAGCGAAATCTAAGGTGTCTCAATAGAATCGATTTTTGTATTATTGTGTATTTTCCTCATGGTTTCACCAGATATGTTGGCGCAGCTTGAATTAGAGGCTGAAATAAATGATTGTGTGTGATTGATATCGAAGGGGTTTTCCTCTCATGCTTGGTCACGAGCTACATTTACTAAAATTTATTCTAGGTGGGGTGAAGTAATGGAATTAGAAGAGAATAAGGTTGATTTTTTTGCTCGCAAACGTATTTGTATCAAAACTAAGACGGAGGATAATATCTTGGAGAAATTTAAGGTTGACTCAGAGGTAAGGTTTTTGTGATTCGAGTCAAAGAGTTGTTTGTATGGTCTCCGGTTTTTAAAGAAGTTGATGACGAGGGCTATTGCTCAGATGTGGAGTCTTCGAAAGAAGGTGAATCAGTCAAGGGAGAGCCGAGGCAGTTTGGCAAGTAGGATAATGATAGTGACGAAGAAGAGGTCGTGTCTAAGACATGTTTTGGTGATGAAACGGATAAAGTTGTAGGAGATACTGATATTGAGCAACCTGTGAACGAATCCAAACTTTCTAGTGACCCGTTTGATATTTATTGACTTCTTCGTAAACGCGGAGCAGATAATATTAATAAGAGAGTCAATAATGATCAATCCCAAGGGGCTGATTCGGCTGCTAAGACAGTTGAGAATGAACATGAGCTTTCCGGGAATGTGGCTGATTCAAGTATCCCTTTTCCACCAGGTTTCACTCCTCCTACTCCTAAGGATGCTTTCTATTGAGCAGGAAGTATTTGATAGTGGGGCTGTTATGTCTATAACCAATCTGTTTTGCTCACGAATTTTAGAGGATACCACACGTGGTTGATTCTGAACTAAGGTCTGATTGTAGATGGTATCATGTTCACATCTCAAAATAGTGGAGGATTCATTTTGAGCTACTGGATGACGTTGTTAAAGTAGTGACAAGCCCATGGAATTTTCGTATGGTGTGGTTGTGAAAAGATATTGAAGTATCATTGGGCGTCATGGAGAGGAAGAGGGTGTCCAATGAATTATATTTCTCTTAATATCCAAGGCCTAGGTTCCCAGCTAAAAAATATTGGATCATGGAGTTTACTAGTTAAATATCGGGTAAATTTCTGTCTTTTCAAGAAATCAAAGGCGTCGACTGTTTTGGATATGAGTGTTAAAATGATCAGGGGTAATTCTTGTTTTTGAAAATGCCTTTAGTGAAGCTCTCCAGGTCTTTCAGTTGGTTATTATTAGTAAGGTGGGGATCCTCTGTTTTCATTTCAAGAGAATCATTACAGTGTCCATACATTTTATTGCTCTCTATGGTCTAAGGAAGCCTACTAGACTAAACTCTTGTTATTTCAGTATATCTCTCAAGCACATTTCCCTGAGAAAAGGACTTGTGTGGAATTTCTTTTCTTTGTTTAATTAGTCGATGTATGTGAATGTTAGTTATGGGAATTTAACGGAGGTTCGTTGTGAGGAAGAACGACTAGGGACTGTGTTTAATGTTCTAGGGGCAAATGCTTTCAATGATTTCATTTTAAATTCTAATCTGCTTGATGTTCACCTTGATGGATTCTCATTCACCTGGTCTCATCGCTCAGCTTCTAAAATGAGTAAATTAGACCGGTTCTTAATTTCTGATGGTTTTCATTCGAGTTATATTCCGCGACATGTCGGGGAATCTGTTTGGACGTCAAATTGTCAGATCATCGCCTATAATTTCGTGACGTTAGGCATAGACTATGGAGCTACTCCTTTCAGATTGTTCCATTCTTGTTTTGATTGGGATGGGTTTGATATAATGGTTTCTAGTGTCTGGAGTTCTATGTCGCTCTCTGATAGTAATGGTATGGTTCGATTCAAGAAGAAGCTTCAACATTTAAAAAAAGAAATCCGCTCGTGGGTTATGGAGCGTAAGAAGCAGAATATGGGTAATATTTATGATATCAAATCCAAACTTCATGAGTTAGATGTGACGATTAATCAAGGGGGAGCTAATGCTGATATTCTGGCTTCTCGGTTGAATTTGATGAAGAATTTACATGATAAATCAAGAAAAAGCGTCGGAGGCTCGTGACTATAGGCGAAAAGCTAGATCCGAAGGTCGTAGAAGGGAGACGAAAAATCTAAATTCTTTCACATGGTATCGTTAAATGAATAAAAACGGTCCATCTTATCTATTAGGGTGATCTTGGTTGATGTGAATGTGTGTCCTTGATCCTGATTCGATGTTTAATTGTAGGAATTCCGTTTACATTTTGCTAAAAGGTTCTAATAGGCTGCAGTTAATCGGAGTAAGAACTCTGTCAGTTTCCTACTCGCTTAAAATACTCTGATCAGGCTTTGATTGGAGCACCCTATTTCTTTTTGACGAAATTCTCGTCAGTCGTTTTGGGGTTGTGGAGAAATATAAGTCCTCCGGGTCCCTGATGGATTTACGTTTTAGTTCTTTCGTAAATTCTGGGGATATTATTGCCCATGGATTTTTTGGTTGCATCAGAATGGTTTTTTGATCATAGTTCGTTTTCTAGGGCTGCAATTCTTCTTTTCGTTTGTTCTGTTGCTCTTATCCCAAAAACCTTCTGATCCGAAATTTGTGACCGTTTTTTGTCCTATAAGGTCTGATTGGATGTTTATACAATGTGGTTACTAAAATCATTGCTTTACGGATTGGTCCGGAGATTATCTCAGTTTTATCTCAGATGTCAAGACGGCTTTTGTTCCAGGTAGTAGGCAAATTCTGGAGGTCCCTTCCTATTATGAATTACTTAACTTGCTTGGTTGCAAACACTATAAGCATCAAGTCTATGATGTTCAAAGTATAGTTTTGATTAAAAGCTTAATAAAAAGAAAAAAGATATCGCCCCCCCCCCCTCTCCTCGTCTCCAACATCACAATAAAAAAAAAATACAAAAATAATATGCCGTGAATTGATATTAAAAATAACAGACAGACAACGGAGAGAGGAGGAAAAAGAGCGAGATTAAAGCTTTATCAAAATATTACTTTGAACACCATAAGCTTTTGATGCTTATAGTGTTTGCACCAAGCAAGTAATTCATTAATAATGAAGGGACCATCCAGAATTTGCCTACCCGGAACAAAAGCCGTTTGAACATCTGAGATCAAACCTGAGATAATCTCCGACAACCGTAAAGCAAGAATTTTAGTAACCACCTTGTATAAACATCCAATCAGACTTATAGGACGAAAATCGATCACAAATTTCGGATCCGAGTTTTTGGGAATAAGAGCAACAAACGAAGAATTGCAGCCCCTAGAAAACGAACTATGATCAAAAAACCATTTGACAGCAACGCAAAAATCAGGGCCAATAATATCTCAGAATTTACGAAAGAACTCAAACGTAAATCCATCAGGACCTGGAGACTTATCTTCTCCACAACCCCAAACCGCCTGACGAATTTCGTCACAAGAAACCGGGCGCTCCAAATCAAAGCCAATCAGACAGTTTAAGCGAGTTAGAAACTGAAAAGAGATCTTACTCCGATTAACCTGCCTATCCTCTTGAACCGTTGTTAAGCAAAATGTAAACGAAATCCTACCTCCTTAACACGAACCGGCTAACAACACCATTCAGACATGCAACCAAGATCCCCCTAAATAGATAAGCTGGACCGTTTCTTTATTAACGATACCGTGAAAAGAAATTAGAATTTTTCGTCTCCTTCTACCGCCCATCGATCTTAGCATTCTGCGCCGCTATTAGTAGGGGGAGGGGGTCACGAGCCTACCTACTCTTTGATATCAGTAAATTCTTCATATCAAATTTAACTGATAAGCCAGAATATCAGCATAATGCTCCCCCTTGATCATACGTCACAACATCTAACTCAGAAGGTTTGGATTTGATATCATAAATATTACCCATATTCTGCTTCTTACGCTCCATAACCCACGAGCGGATTTCTTTTTTTAAATGTTGAAGCTTCTTCTTGAACCGAACCATACCATTACTATCAGAGAGCGACATAGAACTCCAGACACTAGAAACCATTATATCAAACCCATCCCAATCAAACCAAGAATGGAACAATCTGAAAGGAGTAGCTCCATAGTCTATGCACACGTCACGAAACAATATAGGCCGATGATCTGACAAATGACGATCCAAACAGATTCCCGACATGTGAGGAAAACTCGAATGAAAACCATCAGAAATTAAGAACCGGTCTAATTTACTCATTTTAGAAGCTGAGCGATGAGACCAAGTGAATGAGAATCCATCAAGGCGAACATCAAGCAGATTAGAATTTAAAATGAAATCATTGAAAGCATTTGCCCCTAGAACATTAAACACAGTCCCCAGTCGTTCTTCCTCACAACGAACCTCGTTAAAATCTCCCATAACTAAACATTCACCATCCCATCGACTAATTAACAAAGAAAGAAAATTCCACAAAGTCCTTTTCTCAGAAAGAGCTTGAGGAGCATACACTGAAATAACTAAGAGTTTAGTCTTAGTAGGCTTCCATAGACCATAGAGAGCAATAAAATTATCGGACACTGTATGATTCTCGAAATGAAAAACCGAGGGATCCCACATACTAATAATACCACCTGAAAGACCGAGAGCTTCACTAAAGGCATATTCAAAACAAGAATTACCCCAAAACATTTTAACATCCATATCCAAAACAGTCGACGCCTTTGTTTCTTGAAGAGACAAGAAATTCACCCGATATTTAACTAGTAACTCCCTGATTCAATCTTTTTTGGCCTTGGAACCTAGGCCTTGGATATTAAGAGAAATACAATTCATTGGACACCCTCTTCCTCTCCATGACGCCCAATGATACCTTCAATATCCTTCTCACAACCAACCATAGAAAATCCCATGGCTTGTCCTACTTTAACAACGTCATCGAGAAGCTCCAAAATGGATCCTCCCTTTTTTTGAGATTGAACTACTCCCATCCACCATCAGACCCTATTCAAATCAACCACGTGATTAAATCCTTAAAATTCGTGTAGCAAAACATATGGTTAATAGACCTAACAGCCCACTATCAAATACTTCCTGCTCAATAGAAGCATCCTTAGGAGTAGGAGGAGTGAAACCTGGTGGAAAAGGGATACTTGAATCAACCACATTCCCGGAAAGCTCAAGTTCATTCTCAACTATCTTAGCAGCCGAATCAGCCCCTTGGGATTGATCATTATCGACTCTCTTATCAATATTTTCTGCTCCCTGTTTACGAAGAAGTCCATAAATATCAAACGGGTCACTAGAAAGTTTGGATTCGTTCACAGGCTGCTCAATATCAGTATCTCCTACAACTTTATCCGTTTCATCACCAAAACATGTCTCAGACACGACCTCTTCTTCGTCACTATCTTAATCCTAGCCTTGGCCACAACTTGCCTCGGCTCTCCCTTGACTGATTCACCTTCTTTCAAAGACTCCACATCTGAGCAATAGCCCTCGTCATCAACTTCTTTAAAAACCAGAGACCATACAAACAACTCTTTGACTCGAATCACAAAAACCTTACCTCTGAGGACAACCTTAAATTTCTCCAAGATATTATCCTCCGTCTTAGTTTTGATACAAATACGTTTGCGAGCAAAAAAATCAGACCATATTCTCTTTCTAATTTCCATTACTTCACCCCACCTAAACAAATTTAGTAAATGATATCTCGTGACCAAGCATGAAGAGGAACCCCTTCGATATCAATCCACACAATCCTTTCTTTAGCCACAAAATCAAGCTGCGCCGAACATATCTGGTGAAACCATGATGAAACTCCCACATGATCCAAAAGCTTCTCTTTAGACACCTTAGATTTCAGCTCGAACATAACCCACAAACCACCTAAATAAGACAGACTTACTATCTGGAAACCTTCTTTCTGTAAGAGAACACGAATATTTGGGATTGAGGAAAACGACTTTAATTCACCCATAACAAAATTCTCCAGGTCACGTTCCACCAAACAAGCATCATCGAATGCACTTAAAATGATGTTTAAATGATGTTTAAATGATGTTTAATGAACCGTTATAAGTAAATCACATGAATGCACTTAAAATGACAGTTACAAAATAAGTCTGTTACGAAATGAAATGCATGAAGACATTTTAATTTTAAGTTGGGATGAACAATAATACAATATTGACTAATAGTTTGTTAATTTCTTTTTAAAGAAATATTTTTTGTTCTTAATTTTTTTAAGACTTCCATTTTAGGAATGTCATAAATCATTTATAAGATAGTAGAGAAGTAGAGATAACCCATCAACTAACAAAAGTTCAAAACAATACAAAAAGCATACAAATACAAAAACTAACAAAAATATAAAAAGCAAGTTTACAAACCTTGAAAACTCGTTTTACACGCCGCAATTATATATACTTTCATCTCCCATCATAACATATGATTTTCATCACGACATGAAACAATCTTTAAGTCCAAAGTTTTACAAGGAATTAGATCTAACACAAAACAAAGAAAGCCTTTCGCCACAACATTTTCACAACAACGGTTTAAGGCTAAAACTACATACCAAGATCCGGCTAAGACCCGAAAACGAAACCACGAAACCACCATGACATAAACCAAAAACCAGTTCCTATTTGATCTCAATCACTAACCACCACAATCAAAACCACAAATACAAAAAGCACCGGCCAAACCACCTACTTCAAAACAACCAGCCAAACCCACCTAAACAATGTAAACCGGTCGTTGTGACGGCACATGATGTTGGCAAAGGTGGCGGCAGAACTAAATGGTGGTGGCGGCGAAATTTCATATGTGTGGCAGCGGGATTTGGTGGTTTTAAAAGAGAGAGTGAGAGGTGTTTGTGCTTTTTAGAGAGAGAAAACATAGAGAGATGAAAAATAATGATGGAGTAATTTTATTCAGTGTGTTAGGTTTTTATACTCCTTAGGTTTATGATTTACACTTAATACACTTAAATAGTGCTTCATAGTGGGTTGAAATGGATGAACCGTTACAAATGGACTACATTAATACACTTAAATGGACTGTTACAAAATAGACAACACTTAATTTTCAGTTACATTGACCTCAACATTGATAAAACATATACATTATAAACTTTCCCCAAAAAGAAATGTTTTTTACTTAATTATATTTTTAGAAATTGGCTAAATGCTTTATAAAGTAGTAGAGATAGTTGATGAGATAGGCAATTCAATTATACATGTAGATAATACTTTTTATCTTTTAATTTTGAAATGTACAATATTATCTAGTAACAAAATAGGCACTTCAATTATTAGTGTATTTCAATTATACATTTTTTCTTTTGCAATGAACTATAAATATTTGCTTATACTATAGTATTTTTCAGTTGAATCATACATAAATAACAAAACAAAAACATGATAAAGTAAAAACGAGTTGGTCGAAGTATTTTCAAGATTTTTTTTCATCACAACGGAAATGAAGTCAGTAATGAAAGCGAGTATTTTCAACATGAAGAAAATGAAAGCAGACATGGTAAGTACACAAACAATTTTAGTTCCTAGTATATTTTATCGGTTACTATTAAAAATGACAAAGCATTAAAACTTGTTAAAAATTCGTTTTCAGGTGTCGTCACGATTTAATTGACTGGGTTAAAAAAACAGGACTTTCAATTGGTTACGTTATTGTGATTAATAGATCTAAAGCTAATTCAAATGTCTCTTTTCATTGTGATGTTGGTGGCAAATACACTTGTAAAAAAACCTCAACTAGAAATACTAGCGTAAAAAATATGATTGTCCTTTTGGTTTGGAAAAAAAATATCTGTATGATGATTGTTGGACGTTAAGTGTCATATGTGACACACATAATCATGAACATGCATTACATCTAGAAGGTCACGCATATGCATGAAGATTGTTTGAAAGTGAGCCTTAGTTAGTAAATGATTTGTTAGAAAAAAATGTGAAGCCACCAAACATCTTATCTACTTTGGAAAAACAAAATCCTTAAAATATGTATACTATAAAAACGATATACACTGCATGCCAAATATTTCGTCTAGAAAAAAAAAACTAGAAAAACACTAGTGCAAGAACTCATGTGTTTTTTACATCAAAAAGATTATATTTGCTATACTAGACCTCATAAATCATCAAACGAGCTAGAAGATTTATTTTTTACGCTTCCAACATCATTGAATATATGGCGTGCATTTCAGACATGTTGTTGATTGACGCGACATACAATACAGTCAGGTAATTGATGCTTCTTCTAGAGATAGTTGGTGTAACTGCAACTAATCAGACATTTTGTATAGCATTTGTGTTTAGGCACAAGGAAAAAGAGATAAACTACGATTGGGCAATGGAGTGTCTCAGATCTGCAATGGACAGTTATATGCTTCCGCGTGTTATTGTTATAGATAGAGAGTTGGCTTTCATGAAAGCATACGACACTGCATTTCTAAATGCTAAAGGGTTACTTCGTAAATGAAACGTTAATCGAAGTGTTATGCGAAAATGAAAAAAAAAATGATAAAGCATAGTACATGTGATATGTATCTCTTAACTTATAATTGTATCGTTTATCTTTTATTGTTATATTTTCATGTGATGTAATAAATGTGATCTTAATATTTAACGAATTAAGTTATCGTTTTTTACATGATATTTTTTAGACAATTATTCAAATATATATATAAAAAATCCAATAATGGTAAGGAAGACAAAATAAATAATAAAGGATAATACAAGTTGGAGCGGATAAACGAGAAGTAAAAGAAATACGGGAGTATAAAATAAATAATAAAGGACAATCTAAGTTGACATGATCGTGACGTATATTATTTTATTGATTTGATGACGTGCGTATAGCAGCACCCGTTAGCTGATTACTGTACTTTGTAAGCCTATATAAGGCATTGCATTTTACTCTATTGACTTAATCACACAAACCTGACTTTTTGTGTATTGAGAAATGTAAATTTTCCTCATTAAAGAGATTAGAATCAAACATCCAATTATTTATATTCTCCTTTTCATCCACGAAATATGGAGGCATTTTTGGAGCAATTTAAAGATGTTCTAACTAAAATCCCAATGGAAGAGATAATAAAAGCCACCAACAACTTCCACAAGGACAACTTTATCGGAGGTGGTGGATTCGGGAAGGTTTATAAGGGAATACTCTCCGGCTTCAAGGAGCAAAACACGGTTGCGTTTAAGAGACTAGACCGTCAAAACGGGCAAGGGGAAGCTGAGTTCTATCAAGAGATCATGATGCTTTCCCTTTACAGGCATGAATATCTCATCTCTCTCATGGGATTTTGCAAGGAAGGGGATGCTATGATCCTTGTATATGAGCATGCATCTAATGGAAGCCTCGATGCTCATTTAAAGTCCGCTGATCTCACGTGGACACAACGTCTGAAGATATGCCTTCAAGCAGCCAAGGGACTTAGGTACCTTCATGATCCCAATGGGACAAGCCAAAGACTAATCCATCGTGATATAAAAAGTGCTAACATCCTACTGGATGACAAATGGAATGCGAAAATTGCAGACTTTGGGTTGTCAAAAATTGGCCCAGCTAACCAAAAGTACTCATTTCTTTTCGAGAACCCCGCAGGGACCTTTGGGTACTGTGATCCGCTGTATATAACCACCAAGACCCTAACGAAAGAGTCCGACGTATACTCTTTCGGGGTTGTCTTATTTGAGGTATTATGTGGGAAATTATGCTTTACATATGACATTGATGGTGTGTATAAAGTATTTGTCCATGAGTGGATAGATAGCTATGACAACAAGAACCTGAAAGGAATCATCTTTGAAGGTATGATCAAGCAAAAACTGGATTCTAGTTCTTTAAAACTATTTTCAGACATTGCATATCAATGCCTTAAGGAATCTCGTGAAGAACGGCCAAAGATGGATGATGTTGTGGAACAACTTGAGATCGCCCTTGGACTTCAAGATTACGAAGAGACGCTTACGGACGCAGTGGCTCCTGACATATCAGAAGAGGATCATCGGAATGCGCGACTGTCTAAAGGGATCCTCATAGACGAGGGCAAAACGGTAATTAGCTATGCTTTTTTTTAATCAATCTTGCAAATTATTAGTCCTCTTTCGTATGATAAAAGAAATCATTTTCAGAATTATTTCAAAAAAAAAATCTTATTGAGAAAAAAATTAGGCCAATCAGTTTGTTTTATTTTGAGACGTGACAAAATCAAATACTATTCTTATTAGCCATTTAAAAGTCAAAACTAAAATAAAATTGATCAAACTGCGATAAATTTAACGGAAAAAAACGATAAAATATAGATGTTCAAATTGTGAAAACAAAAACTGAAAGAACAACCAACTTAAGTTTGTATTACGTGTAAAGTGAAAGTAGGTGACGTGGTCACTACATTTAGAGTGAGACCCTGTAAGTTTGATGTACCCACCTCACTTTTAGAGTGGAGTAACCTACATTTCATTTTCATTATATATATAGTATATATATATATATATATATATATATATATAATATATAGTATATATAACCAGTCGATTAGAGAGGTTTTTATTTAGAAGATGAAGAAGGTTCCAAAAACGATAATTTTTAACTTTAATTCAATGTTTTTTCAAACGTATAACCCATTTTTAATGTGAGTATAAAAAAAAAAAAAAAAAACAAAAAAAAAAAAAAAAATTCAAATTTGTTAATTTTTTTGAATCAATGTTAAAAATATGTGATTTTGCATATAAGTGTCAATACTGAAATCATCTGTACAAATTTACTAAAGATTAACATTACTCTTTTAACAAGATTTGTGAATCAAATTTGTTGATCTTTAGATTCATTCATCATTAAACGAGGTTACTTGTGAATCAAATCAAAAAATATAAAATTTAAATTCTCAACAAGAATCTCAATCTTCCAAAATAAAAACCTTCTCATTGAACCGGAGCAATATATATATATATATATATATATATATATATATATATATATATATATTTAGACAAATATTAAAAAATCTGTGTTGTTCGCAGTGGTTTTCGGTAGATGAAAAAAGGAAACATTGTGAAATGATATCAGTTCTAGAATGTTTAGTTCCTATTCCAAGCGAGTCTGCAAGTTATAAATCCAGGTAATTTCGATCGTCTCTTCCTCCTTTTTTTTTCTTCTAGGTTTTAAGATGAGCTCACAAGCATATATACATACAATAGTAAATTATCATTCTTTGCTGCTTCTTCATGTAGATTTGCAGGGGGATTCTATGAAGCATCAAAACTGCTATTCAAAACCCATGTTAGAACTAAATTCCTATCGCCGCTAACTACATACACCGTGAATTTAATTTTTAAAGATAAGAAGCCCAAAGAACGATACATAGGCCTTGAATACAGCTTAGAAGGGGGAAAGAAATGTTATTCTTTTCTTTCAGATGTGAGAGAAGATGGATGGTTCACCGCAGAACTATACCAGTTTAAAAGTGACCAAAGAACTGTTGATCTTCAAATTCTGTTTTATCTAAAGTACTGTCCAAATTTACTAATAGAAGGAATCGAGTTTCGACCGACGGAGGAAGTAAGTTGACAAATATACTTGGTCAATTAATTTACGTCATCTTTATATGATCGTTCTAGTCCTTTAAATCTTTGTAAAAAATAGGTAAGTCAGCCATGCAAGTATGATATTATCTCTTACAGTCGTTCATAGTACAATTTGTTTATGTTTTCCAGGTAGAACATGCAACGTTAAAAGATGACAACGTAAATACACAAGACGAATCAGAGTCGGACACATATTGGAATGACAACCAGCCAAGCAGTCTCACAGATGGGAAGAAAGGTTTTATGCTGCCAACACGAGTATCTTTGAAAGAAGATAGATGTAGATTGGAGTTTTTAACCGAAACACGGTTAGTTTCCTGCTTTCCAGCATCTTTTCCACTAATTTAAGCCAAACAGGTTGATTTTCATGATGCATTCTATGTGATGAGTAAAGATATATATGACCCAGAAAACTCGGTACGGACAAATAATTTTTGAGATGGCATATGTGTTAAACTTACAAAAAACAAATGGGACACAGAACAAAACATGGTACATATTGTATGCTGAAATACTACAATGATGGACACATGGCACATACCTTTTTTGTCACATTCCCCTTCTATCCACTTGAGATCAAAATTAATCACCATTTGAAGTTGTGTGTTTTCTTGCACACATGATATGTCTTCACTGTTCTATATTTGACTCATTAAATGTTTTAGCTGTCCCTAAGAGCAGAGGCCAGAGGGTATAGTAACATGAGGTAGGCGCGAGTCTCACGTGGCTGTCATTTGGCTTGAGCCAAACCGGCACCACTGCACCCCTCCCCCTCGTCGCCAAACTCCATGATAAATTGCATGTATTTATCATGGATGCCGAATTAACAATTAATTTTAAACATACAACTGATCAATTAACAATTAAACGCATCAAGTTTTATTCATAAAATTTCATATAACCTAGAATTCGTCTAATTAATTTTATAATCAATAAAGATTAAATCTTGATTCACAAAGATCGAATCTTTATGCAAAAAATGCCCAAAGGGCTTAAAAAATTAATCAAGAATCCTAATTTGTCAAATTTTATTACTTTGTAACTACAAATTCTATACGATGGCTCGTGATGCCACTGTCAGGTTTTTACAACTATTAACCATTAAAGATCACGAGTACGCAGCGGAAAACAAACACGTATAGAATATGTAATTAACAAAGGGATCAAGAAGCGTGTACCTTTTAGCAATTAACGAAACCACCTTCTTGAATATACGCATGTGTATATAAATAAAATACCACGCAAACTAATTAAGTTACAAAAGTAGATAACCTCTATGGTATGCACACACTACACGTCACTGAGATACGTAAGGATGCTAGTACTTGCTTCACAAATAAAACAACCCAACACGATGTTCTTGTTTGAGATTAAACGTCACACGATCAAATCCTCCAAGGGAATAAATACCGATCGTGAAATAGAAGAATAGGTAATACATGCATGTGGTATTTACATGCATGTATAATATGAATATGTATGACGTTCCATCATATGAACACCCCTTATTTATGTGTGTGTATCTGTCGATGGAATAAGAAAAGAATAGAGGTTTTGTCTTTTGTATATTATGTATCAAACATAATAATCGATTAGGGATTTTAATATGTCGACACATCTTTTTTTTACCGAATGAATGAGTTAAGGTATATATAGCCTTAAGACTTGTTCTCCAAGTCATACTCAAACACCTCATCTTGTTTTCTAGAAACGACATTCGGACCCCTCTTCTTTTCTTATTCGACCATTTAATTATTTCGTGAAATATATTAATATAATTAATATACAATATATTAATTACATTAATAAACGTATCCTCTGTGTAAACGCGTGTGCCCCCATAGGCTCACATATTTTCGGCCGTATATTTATTTATGATATGGACATATCCCAACAGCTCCCACTTGGACATGTCACAAATAAATATAACAACATTGGTAAGCGTCTAGCAACACGCCAATGTTCCCAGAAATACATGAGTGTACTTTCGTAAAGTCACAGTTAAATGATTTATGAATTTACAATCCCTTTGTTTCCGATACCATGTTAAAAATGGATATGGATCTAAGTCATTCCATTAATTAACGATTCTGTTTCTCGTATATATGATTAATCTAGATTACCAAAAATCATTGAGACATATCTACCTGAGGTTTTGGGTGCGGCCACACATACATCTGATTAATACTACGAGGGGCCCAGTGGCATCTTCTTCAACTATTGAAGGAACAAATTCTATTTTGACTACAAGTGTCCAGTCATCATGTAGCATAAACCATTCTGACATAGCCCTTATTAGTTACCTTATTCAGGATAACTTAAACTATATCAAGAAGGAATATCCACATATGCTAAACCTACTTGCATCTCAAGTCTAAGGATTTAGTAAATTAAAATCATTAGTTTTTTACCAAACAATAACTAAGGCTTGGCATAGAACTTCTTCATTCAACTTAGGTATTTTGGCAACTTAGCACTAAAGGAAGTGCTTGCAAGAACAGGAATTTGCGGAATTCATTGCATGCGATTAATTAGGCTTCGGTCTAGTAAATGTGATCAAGCACAAGTTCTAGAGCTTCTAAATTACCGGCTCACTCAAATATAATTATCAACCAATACTAATGTTCTAGAAAAGGCGACAAAGACCATACGTACACATCCGTAACGACGAAATAGACACATATGACTGCATTTGGTTTTGCGTTTGAGCACTAGTCAAATTTATATATATATATAGTATTAATCCCGTGAAAATTCTTTCCAAATTACTTCTCAAACAAGAGAAATAAAAGGATAAAATCTCACTTAAGAAAACACAATACATATATTTTTAACCGGGAAGTATTTCTTCTCGGGTCGTATCCCAACGAAGTCGTGAATTGAGATTTGGGAATAATTCGGATTCGAGTCAAGAATGAATAAAGGATTTTTGAATTTTGAATTACACTTACGAATATAATAGCACAACTAAAAAAAACAATTAACTAGCACGAAATTTTAACACACGAAAATTAAAAACTTGAGCTAAAACTGAAATTTAAAATCTAAAACACTATTTTTAACAAATTTTATACCTAAAAATCACAAATTTAAAAAGAAAATTTTAGGAAAAAGAATTAGAATTTTTTAACTATTTTGAATTTTTTATGAATTTCTAAAGAAAAGTGAATTAACTAAAAATAAACTTTTTCTAAAAATTAACACTAAAATTCTATTTTTAGTTTTCAAAAATACTAGAATGAAAAAGAAAATTATTACAAAAAGAATTAGAATTTTTCAACTATTTTTTTTATTTTCTATGAGTTTTTTAAGAAAAAGAAATTGCTAAAAACCTATTTTAATTTCTAAAAAATACAAATTTAACTGGAAAAATAAAGAAAAATGGTTTTTATCTACTAAAAATGTGCAAAAATCAAATGATACAAAAATGCCCAATTTTTATAAAGCAATTGAACTCTAATTTTGCTAATTAAAAACTAAACCTAATTTTATTAAAACTAAATTTGAAAATATTAAAACTATTTTATTATTCCTAAAAAGACAGGGTAGAAAATGAAACAAAAGAAAGTAAAGGGTAGGCGGGAAAACTAATAGAAAATTATACTCTAGTGAAAACGGATAACCTCTAACTATTGAGAAAATACTAAACAGACCCTACGATTAAGCTTAATTTTGGCTTATCTATAAAGTGAAAATAAGCAAAAACTTAAAACTACAAAGTTGAAACTGAGTTTATTCACAACAACTTTAATAAAAGCACTATGAACTTTTATCCACTTAATAAGCTAAAAATTAAGCATCTTAAACTGAACAACAGAAACTAATGATTTGCTTTTGAAAATCTAACTTTTTAAACTTTGGCTTATTCCTAGCTTATTACTTAATGAAAATGAAAACCAAAAGAAGCTAAATGAAGATTGTAATGTGTACTAGAGATGTCTAAAAAGAAATAAGCTACAAGTATACAAGATTAACAAGTAATTAGCTCTTAAAAAGCTAAGGTTTAAGCTTATTACTGAAATTAAGCTAATCTTAATAAGCTAACTAGCTTATTTCTAATTCCTAGAAGCTAAATTTTTTGAAATAAGCTATACTATGAATATAGAGTTAACCTAGATAAAAGGAACTTGGAAATGACAACTAGAAAGTAGGAATTCAAGAGAAATAAGCTAGAAACTTAAACTGCTGCTATATCACTTTTGTAAGAACATAAAAGCTAATCAACAACTTATTAATGAAAGTTGAAAGTTGATTTTTAAAAAGCTAATGGAGTACTATCAAGGTGCTTTATACTAAATTCTATCTCCTAAGTTCAAGTACTAACTAGTGGCTAGAAAAGTGATAAGCATCAAACAGTATTAACTGAGTTAATACTGTTTATGCTAAAGTATTTGGTAAATACTCAAATGTAGGCTAAGATCTAAAGTAGAAACTCATAAACTCACTCACTTAATGCTACTAAACCTATATTAACCATACTTGATCAATAGAATGCTGTGAGACACTAAAATCTAAAACAACTTTGCACTTAAAAACTGTCCTGGTGCTAGCAAGGATTTTTAAGCTCTAAATTATGAAATTCTACAAACTAACTTTTAAATTCTCTTTAAAACTTGATAATATGACTTAACACAACTATGTAAAGTATTTTGACAGAATTATATTGACTCTAAAGGTCAAACATGCATTAACCCAAACACTACTTAACTAAAACTGGCTAAACTAATTTCTACTTAAAATCTATTTTAAAGCTAAAACTACTAAAACCTTATATCTACTCAATCTTTAACTAACCTCCTTAAGCTATTTTAGCAATAAAACCTATAGCTTATTAAAAGAATTAAGCTAGTTTATCAGCTAGCTTATTCTACTTATATTGACAGTTTATTAAAGAAGTGAGATCTAAATGGCTTCTAGCTTCAAAAACTTAAAGACATTTGCATTTCTAAACTAACTAAACAAATTTAAATAGGATTAAGCATAAAAATAGACAATGAAATAAGCTAATGAAGTAAGCTATCAAATACTATAATGAAATATAAAAGGTTAAACCTGTGAGTTGAAGTTTCAGAACTAGCCACTCTTTCTGAGTGAGTTGCTTTCAAACCAAAACCTATATGGCTACCTTAGCCTCTAAACCAATAAGCTATAAGCTCAATAAGCCAAGTTGAGCTTATTACTCCATAAATGCTTCTAAACTTGATCAATATGAATTCAAATGAACAATTTTTGAACTAATATAGACAAAAAACAGTATTCAAAAGACTTTTTATAAAATTTGAACTACTTTAGAACTAGAGAAAACAAAATAAGCTAAAAT
>BQNB010046260.1:0-41610 GCA_026074375.1 Tanacetum coccineum | reverse complement strand
GTGTGGGTTGTATGGTTCGGCCGAACAGGGCAAGAGGAAGGGGAAACAAGCCAATTAACTAGCCATGGTCCAAGACTTTGGCTTCAAGTTAATTATAAATTCAATAGTGCTCTAGTGGTCCATGGTTAACATATGAAGTGTAATAAACAATTGGCTTGTAGTGAAGAACAAAACAAACATGTCACTTTCTATGTCTTATGCATGCATGTGACATGGTTTTATTTTTGAAATTCAATTTTGTGTGTTTTCCTTTTTCTTTTTGAGTGTGTCACATAATTTCAAAGGTTAGGGGGCGGGATTTTAATTTTTTTTGACAATATTAACAATAGTGGATGATAATCTGAGTTTACATGCAAAGGTGACGGGTTTTCGGGGTTCCGTTTGATCAAAAACGCGAAAAACGTAAACTCACGCCAAAAATATAAAAATTGAAAACGTAAATATTTGTAAACCACAAAATGACATAGAATATCTTTATTAAGTATAATTCACGTAGACTAAGCTCAGTCTGACGTCAAAATGCTTCTGATAATGATTTTTAGATTTTTACGTGGAACAACTTCCCGGATTAACACGTAACTTATAAAAGTTAAAATATTGATCATAAATGATTAAAATGTTGACCAGAAATTTACAGGGTGTAACAATATCTATTCGAGACCGCAATAATAAGTACTATGGATTTGGATGGAGTAACTTGTTTAAATTGGTAAATTTTAGCATTACACCCAAATCGCCTTTACATGTTGCTTATTAACTAACTACACTGGTTAGTTAACCCCTATATAAACCCTTTGTTTACTCTCACTTTAAGAGTAAGATACCCCTAGAACAACCCGTAGAGCCAATCCTTTAGGAACTACACCAATTATTTGTTTCGTTACACCTTTACACCTTAGCCTACCTTGTTAGATTAAGTTTATTTTACAGTTGCTAGTTGCTTAAAGTGTAAAGTTTGTATTTCCCGAGTCTTGTGTCAAAATTTTCTATCTTTGGTACGGTTGGAAGAAATTTGCACATCGCAAATAGGAATGTATATTATAGTCAAAACTCATGTATTTTTACTACCATCGCAATTAATGGTACGTCCGAAGAATGAAGGAATTATCAAAGGAATTATCCAGAATTATTATGATCGTGAAGATGGTGAAACTACACCGAGTTTCGTAGTATAGTGTTAGCAAAAAAAATCAAAAAAATTAGAAAAATCGCAACAAAAAAAGAGAGACTGAAAATTAGAGATAATCATTTGCAAACTACTGAAGGAATTACACGAAGGATCGATTATTCGGTGATACAAATCGACGATGTTGAGTATTGTATAAAGTAGAAGATATTGCCACTTGTCTTGTAAAGTATGTAAAGTATGGGATGGTTCGTAAAAGTTGACCGTACGATACACGCCAACTTATGTTGTTGTTTTTTATCTATGATCAAGACGTTGTAAATATTGTGTCTTTAATCATGGTAACGATTGGGAAAAAGTGTCTAGAAACTTGTTATTTTTTTAGACTTAACTATTTGTTTCGTAAGTTTTATTTAACAACAATTTAATTCCTTCTCCTAATCATAACATGGGTTTTTACCACGAAATTAAGATGAGATCGAGACGTGCAATGTCTATTCCGTCGTTATGGCCATGTATGCATGTCTCAGCTGCCTTGTTAGTTTATTACTATTGGTGAAAGTTAGAAGACCCATACCCTAAATAACTATACTATTCCCACTCTTTAGCTTATTCGAGGTGGGAGTGAGCAGTCACATGTGTCTATCCCATCATTACGGGTGTGTATGTGTGGTCTTTGTTGCCCTTCTGGAATATTGGTATCGATAAAGATTAGTTAGAGTAATCAACCCTAAGCCTTATCATATAAACCCATATTTACCTTTATAAACTTGTTACTCCATATAGCTTTATCGGTTGGAGAGATGTGTAATCCTTAGCCAAGCTTAAGTAATAGAATACCTACGTCACGACATGACAATGGAGTGAATTAGTTACATGTTACCACATAGATTAGTGTGAGTGATTTGAGTGTTTTCATCTTCCTATTTTCATGAGGTGTTTGGTTGTGTACTTGTAATAGAATCCAATAAAATGCTTTAACCGGGAAAATATCATTAGGGATACATTTTTATAAACTTCTAAAGGCTACTTGAGGACAAGTAGGATTCAAGTGGGGGGTATTTGATGACATCAAATAACGTCTATTTTATAGCATTATTTATCCCATGTATTTAACACATTTTATATAATTATTGCAAAGAATTATTACTTAAACCTTTATATTTGAGAATTACAGTAATTATGAAGTAGTTGGTGAATATTAGCAAAAGGCATGCATTCTGGAGCTTAAATGAAGATATTTTAAAGATTACTATTCTGAAGACCAATACGCCGTATCCATCAAGGAAGATACGGCGTATCTGTGCCTGCACTCACCAAAGACCACAAAGGAAAGAAGATCAATACGCCGTTTCCAAAAGATGTCAATACGCCATATTGAAGATATAGTATATGAATATTCTGGAAGATATCAAACATGGTCCCTACTCCAAGAAACTCCAATACGCCGTGTCCAATCCCTTGGATACGCCGTATCGAACCGACTTCCAGACCCTATAAATACAAAACTCAAAAACGAGTTTTAAGTGTGCTAAATCATATTCTCGATACCTAAATCATAAAAATCAATTTTCAGAGGAGAAAAATAGCAGAAATAGTCTTGCAACGCATTCCAATCCAGAAGACAATAGGTAATTTCTTATACTTGTTGTAATCATTCTGTTTTTATGTGTATCATTCGTTAATCAGTTAGTTTACCTTGGCTAAAACAAATTACTGCTTGTATTAAATTATGAAGTTTTGAAGGCTAATACCTTCGAGGTGTTAGCCGTTTATAATGAGACTGAATGTTTGGTTTGTTTATATCTGATTGCTTAATATATCATTGCATGCTTGTTTATGTTATCAATTTATACTTGTTTACTTGTTTTGTTTTTAATGCGACCTATCAAATCAAGTAGACTAGTGATACGGACCCCAAAGGGTTTTAATATAGAAGCTGAGAGTAGCTTCATCCATATAATAATTTATACAGTCAAGAGCATAGGACCACAAAGAATTGTCCTTCTAAAATCATAGCTAAGGATACACCTTCTGGCTTAACTGTTTAACGGAAATTGCTTGGTTATGAACATGTTGACTAGTAGGTGAATCTAGATAATTCAACAAGTAATGTTCTGATTCCATTGGATAGTTGGACAAGTGGACTACTAGAGTATAAATTTACATTAAGCAGTAAGTGGGTAAAGTCTCAAGATCACCATTGCTTTAATCTCTAAGATAGATTATAATTAAGTAATAAGGATTCTTTATGTGGATGCTTTAATTGTGACAGAATTAATGTATCTAGGTCTTAGGATGAAGTCTCCCCTAAGTCTAAGAATGATATGCCTCTTCAAGATAAGTAATCATTGCACTGAATAAACAAACCAACTTCTAATCGGATTAATGATGGCTAATACAGTTTTCTATCATAAGGCTCGACCGCTCTTTTAGCTTCTGTTAATTTGCTTGCGTGGGTTAAAGTGTCTTGAATTGATTGTAGTCACCAAACAAACCCGTGCCAGTCTCTCAGGCTGAAACCCCCCTTTTACCTATTAGAATTAGGATTAGTACTAACATTGGATTAGCATACGTTTGACTTAGATTAGAATTAACTTCGATTAGATAACCAAAATTTAAATAAATTGAGAGATTTAACCTCGCTTTAAGTGTTCGACACCCTACTTACCACGAATCTACCACCGACCGGGTACACTGCCCGTTAAAGTGTTGTTTTTGGTTAAGTCAGCAAAATATAAATTTAAAACTTAAACTATCATAAATAAACACCACACAATGACACATCACCATCTAAATGCTAAAAACGTAAAAAACGTTTAAGTACATTAATTGGGCATAATAGCATGATTTAGGGGGTTAAATGACCCCTAAAAAGCGTATAAAATGACACCTCATCAAATGCCCCTACACTTGGGATTTGTTTGTCCTCAAGCAAATGAGCTTTTCTACCTAGACAATAGCGATATTGGGGGCATTTCACCTACTATTCAAAAGCAATTTACGACACAACTTCTAGACCTCGTAATTAAAAGCACGGAATTCATATACTAGCACCTCACATAAGTGTTTGGATTCTCTATTTCTCTCGGGTGTATAATGAATTATAACAATGTGGGAAACGGGAAAATAACACTCATTACCTGTCGTAGCATACAAATTACCATAGGCTTGGTAAAGGATCAAACCTCCACCGCTTGGCGCAAGTACAAAAAATTACTATCAAATATGGATTTTAAAGGGTTGTGATGTGTGAGGTGTAGGTTAAACAGCAACAAAAACGGATGGTATACACATTGGCGGTGTTAAGTTAATTAACTACAAGAATACATGTTGAGGCGTTGCTAAGCCAAGACTCGACTGCTCTACGGAATAGATAACAAACTAAAATATAAACTAACATCTTTTTTTTTTTTCATTTCTAAATTTTTTATAAATAAATCATAATACAAAAACTTGGGTTTAATAAAACACACTCCCACACTGAGTTTTGCTAACTCAATTACAATTTACTACTGCTAATAAACGCCGAATTGCAAGGATTCAACAAACATGGAGCTTATTGAGCTCTAATGGGGGTAATAGGTGACTTCTTCCCCAATTCTTCATTGGATAAAAACTACCATGATTCTCAATCGTTCTAAAACTATATTTACAAGGATAAATGACTCAATTTAGCAACTATGTACTCCTGCAATAATTAACTGGGTTTACAATAATGTACTAAAAGCGAGTACACACAAGGTATGCTAAGGCAATTTAGGTGGTACAATTGGTTAATAGTTTAACAATTCTCTTCATTAAAAATCTGGAGTCCACTAGAAATTTACGAGAACCGTGAAAAGGATAGGCTCGGAAGGGTGTACTAGGGGTATCATGCACTAAAAATGAGTGCATGGCAGAACTGTGTGGATAGATTATACGATGATCGATGTGACCTATAATAACAATACAAGTTTAACAACAAGGGATAATCCTAGTGGCCTCTTATGCATTAGCAAATCCTAATATCCTCATTATTGAGGTCTCGCGATGCATCACAAAAACAAGTTTTAGAATTTAATACACTCATATAATTTTAGACCGATATCAATGCTCCAAAAAAGGTTACAAAACTACATATACACATCCATAGCGATGGAATAGATACATATGATTGCTCGATCCTTAACTCAAGAAAGCTAAAGGTAAAATTTTCTTAGGTATCAAAAATGGATACCTGAATTCCTAAAGATCTAAAGGCGAACCTCACATTTTTAGGGTGGAATTTTGAGGTATTTATGCAAGTCATACAAATTCCTATTCATGAGACGCAATTAATACTCGGTTTTCGTCGGTATGTGTCATAAATGTTTTTTAAATTTATGTTAAAATTATCGTCTATGCTATGTTTCGATATATTACTCATCATTTTAAGGAACAAGCAAATGGCAATTGAATGAATAGTTTCTAAGGCTTATTTACCCCCACACTTAAGATGAACATTATCCCAAATGTTCTTAAAAGTACCCGTAAAAACAAATAAAGGGAACAGAAAAAAGTCAAGAGAAACTAGTACTCCCCTGGTTTGCTCAATAGTGGAGAAGAAACATATGATAACTGGCTAAATCGTCATCCAAGTGTCGTCCTCCTGAAACTCCTAAGAACTTCCGGGTTTCTTCTTATCAAATATAACCTGTAAATCAAAGACAAAGACAACTACACCTGGCGTAAAATATGGCGGATAATTGATAAAAAACAACGAAACTTTTAGGGTTGACTTTATGAAAGCAGTAAAGATAGGATGAATGTGTTAATGTAATCAAGGTTTCTGTAGGTTTTTAAGAAACAAATTTTGGAAATTGTACAAAATTAATTTTTCAAAAATAATAAAAAAATTCAAATTTTCACAGGTCTGGAGGCGCGACGCCGTCAAGAAAAATCCTGACGCCGTCTACAGGCACTGTGAAAATTTCACATTCGTTTTCTTTGTAACACATTCTGCACGGCAATTCTATAGTTTATTTTTCCAGTATAAAATACAGCAATAAAACCTGAGATTAATTATCACAATCATATGACTCGAAACAGACGCGAATTAATCTAAACAATTCATTTAACATGTTCGAATTGGTTCTTATAAACCGGATTTTTTTCTCTTAACATTTTTAATGAAATACCTTTGATTGCAATTAAGACGAGGTTAAAAACAAAATAAAGCATGATCAAGAAATAATTCAAACATATAAAATAAATGAAATAGAATTAAAACACACAAGACACTCCTAAAAAGCGGGAAATATAAAAAATACAAGGATTGCCTCCCAAAAAAGCGCTTTTGTTTATTAGAGATCTTATAGCTAGACTCGGAGTCACACGTCCTTACAAGACTCCTCCTTTGGTTGCTTTATTCTTCATCTTGGTTAGGCTTTGGATTGCCATGGTCACACTTTCGTTACGCCTGTATACGGGTCCTAAATTTAGGTTGTATGAGTAATGAGTTTTCTCCTGGTCACCATCGTCGCCAGTTATGATGAACGATGGTATGTTGTCAGTTTTTATGACATCTTTATCAATATGCTTGAACCTTTCCATTTTGTGGGGCATCTAAAATGTGATATTTTCTCCCTCTTTTTCAAAAGTGATTGTCCCTTCGTCCTTGTCATAAGTAAGTCTAGTTTCTTTCTCAAATGGTTTTCCTTTAACTGGTGGTGTCTTTTAGTACGACAAAATCACATTCATAAGTTAAGTTCACTACAAAAACCTTCAATCCTTTAACCCTTCCTATGAAATTGCTGATTTTCTCAGGATTCGACGGTTTCTTTCTTGAATCCTTCACTCATGATCAAGTACTAATTGAGCCTGGACATTACTTTGATTGGTGACTCTAGATCAATGTAGGCTTGTTTCTTAAGGAATTGGCCAACCATGCACTCGACTTTCATGTTTTCCATATTCACCGTTTTCACCTTGGCGTTAACACAAGGGGGTCGAGGGTTCTTCAGAAGCCATTCCTGATATCTTAGCTCATCTATCATGGGAAACATGTCAAAGTATTCCGGGTCATCCCCTTCCTCCTCTTTAGTCTCTTCTTTAGTTTCTTCCTCAACCTCTTCACTTTCCTCCTCAAATTCCTCTTTAGCTTCTATAGTTATGTCACAATCTTTATATTTGGCTACATCGGGCTCCACGTTCTCTCCTTCCATAGGTTCATTTTCTTTTCTTAGAAGGACGATTGAATTGATGAAATACACATGTTTTGGAGATGAGGGGTTCCTATTTTGTTCTTCTAAAGATGATTGAGACAAATATTTTAGAGAGAGTAATTTCGATGGGCTTTTGATTCCCTTGCTTCGAGGTTCTTCCTTCTCGAGATGGCCAATAGATGTGGCATTCACATGAGCCATAAAGTTTCATGCAGTGTCATAAGCGGACATGTTACCAAACTTTTTAGAAACGACCTTCCATAAAATTTTGACATCATCTTGTTGTTGGCCGAGTTGAGTCCCAAGGCTAGATAATCTTCTCTCTTGACGAGAGTTAAAGTGGCTTAGTGTTCTCTCAAGCTTTGTTTGGTAATTAGAGGAGTAGGTGGAGAATGAGCCATTTTGTAGACTTGTAAAGGTTTGAGTTCATGCCCAGTTAAAGTTTGGCTTATCTCTCCAAGATTAAGTGGCTTCGTTAAAGTTTCTTGGTCCTTGGTTTGTAGTGAACTACTTGCCTCCCACTTCGTCATTACGCGAGGATGCATAATCAAATTAGGCTCTTGCTCAGAGATTATCATCCTTATGCGCAGTGTTGATTTCATCGGGATCACTAACAATTTCAACCATGAAGAATGAATTTGGTTTCACTTGAATAAGTTGGTTAGGAGCAAGATGAGCTTCCATCAAGTGTTGAACTTGATTTTTGAGCTCAATGAGACGACGGTCGGATGTACTCGGGACATCTTGAGGCAAAGAGATTGCCTTTACTATTTACTACCTGGTTTAAGAGAGCAGAGTCCCTTGAATCATTCCAGCTCGTCAATGGTCGTAACAGGCATATGGTTTCGTCAATGATTCGTAAGATTCTTCAGCGTTCTTGTCATGGAGTTTGCCGCCGGTGGCGCGGTCAATCTCAAACTTAAGATGAAAGGTGACATGGTCATAAAAAATTTAGATTTGAAGCCAACGATCGATGCCATGATGAGGGACTTTTTGGAGTAAGTCGTTGAAACGAGTCCATGCTTCAGAGAGAGACTCTCCTTGATGTTGTTGGAACATTAGGATGTCATTACAGAGTTTTGTAGTCCTTCCAGGTGAAAAGAATTGAGCAAGGAAACCAGTAGTAATATCCTCCCATGTGGAGATGGATCCTGCTAGAAGACGTTCAAGCCGATTGCTAGCTTAATCGCGAAGGGAAAATTGAAATAAACGCAGGCGCGTTCTTTCCCTATTTGCAACATCAAGGTCAGGTGAGTCCACAAGTTTTAAGAAATCTTTGAGATCTTGGGTTGGATCCTCAGACCGAAGTCCGTGGAATGAGCATCCGTTTTGCACCAACCGGATGGTGTTGGATCGCAGAGACACCACATTGTTCCCATCGGGGAGCTCAATGGTGTTTTGATAGCCCTCGTGGCTAGGTTTGGAATAATCTCTTAGAGTACGGATAGGATTTTTGTCTCCCATAGAGGCCAACGAAAAGAATTACGAAACAAATAACATAAAGAAAAGATAGACTACAAGAAAGCTAATTTACTAAAATTAAAATCTCACTTGATAGGAGTCAAGAGAGTAGACCTAAGTTAAACAAAATTCAAAACCTAACTATTCCTATAACAACCCAAGAATTTTCATCAACCTATTTTACTATGATCACAATTATACGGGGAAATTTTTCGCTTTATTACATTACTTGCATTGTCAATATCTCAGTATGTCATGTAACTTGCATAACTAAAGTAGACAAGCTCACGCAACCTATCTATGGCCATTCTGTCTTCAAATAAAGTCAAGATACACAACAATAATTTCCACACAATAACATCATCAACCTTGATTACAAAGTACATTATTCCTATAATGTACCATTCACAACATTATATCTAAACGGGCTTTAAACCGTTATCGTATACCTCTAAACCCTAATTCCATGAATGATTAATATCTAAAGTGAATGCACAAGCTACTAAAGCATATGTACAAGCAATATAACATCTCATTTGAAATATAAAATCTCTTCAAGTCAAAGTACAAGTCTCTAAAAGTTCAATGTACAAGTCATTAAGCATGATCTCCAAAATAGCTGTTTTACCTCCGTTTTTATTCTAATTTCTTCACCATCACTTTTGTACAAGCTACTACACTCAATATACAATATATAAACCCTAAATATTCTATTCATAAGCTTCCATACATCTTTTTACACTCAAAACCCTAAACCCTAAAACCAAGCTAGATTCTAAACCATGACACGTTTCTTCATTTTTATCAATTATAAACCTAAACCAACTCTCAAATAAGTTTTAATAACTTAATTTATAACATTATCAATCATTTTCAAACATCATTTCATTATTCTACTTCAATTACATAATAAATAAATCCAGGAAACCCTAATTGTACCCTAATTGTGATTTTGACCCGTTTACTCATTTTTAGACCATCTCATTCTCAAGTAAGCAACCAAGAGTCATTGTAAACCCATAAAATGAGTTTAAAAACCTTTATCCATCATTAACCATCCTTGCTTCAACAATGTACGAGAATTACAAAGCTAGAAAACCCTAAAAGAAGCCTTATATAGAAACCCTAATTCCAAGCGTAACGACTGGCTTATTTTCACCCCCTTTCAGTTTCAAAACCCATTTTAAACTAAAACAAACGATCAAACTTTCATTTGATAATAACTTTAATTTAAGCTCTAGGATCTGTATTCCATCATTCCTAATCAAGAGTATGCAAAATATAAACCAAGAAAGTCAAAAAACCAAACACCGTGCCCCTAATCAAACCCGTGACTCATTTCTTTCATTCTCATTACGTTTTAACCCAAACAATTGCTATATTAGTTAATCTTCCCCTATATCAGGACCTTGGATACATATATTAACTATCCTTAATCAATTACACACGAAATAAAAGCTTGAAGAAAAACTTGTGAAACCCTAGTCTCAAAACACCACCAAAACTACCCGCAAACGGGGGACCCTTTCCTATGCTTCTTTTGACCCATTTAAGACCCAACATGTGAAAGATACTTACATGAACGGGACCTTCTAGAAACAGCCCTATAAGAAGACTTACCCACCGTAGCTTTATAGGGAGGCCGCGATATTACTAGTGGGTGGGGTCGATGGGGGGGGGGAACAAGGGGTATGTGACGACAGGGCGACATGGGCTCTGGCTTTTATACTAGACACAGGGGGGGAGAGAGGGGGAGGCAGCGGGGAAGGGTTGGGATAGCCGTGGCAGCCTTAAGGTGATTCCGACAGAGACCGGGCATCAAATTAAGTCCGACAAGATAACGCTCCACAACACATGATGGTGAGATGGTTTAAGGAGGGGGTGCTGATATCCAACGGAGCGATCGCGGTAGACAAGGGTGGCTTGTACACCGTGATCTCTCAACGGCGATTCCGGTGTAAGGGTTGGGTTCCTTATCAGGTACTCACGCACTCCGTTTGCCGTTCAAACTAAACACAGGCTGCATGAAGGCTTACTAAGGGAATAGGCCGATTGCACGTCCTACTTTGTTCATCATTCGCGCTGTCTAACACTCTACATTTACAACATCGCGAACTCCTTTACCGAGTATCATACAAAAACAGGAGCAAAACCAGTGATCTAATGAAACTGTTCAATGGGTCTCAGCGAACACATGAAATTGCATGTCGTGGCCCGAGTTTGATGCGTAGTCCTAGGACTACATCTAAAGACACACAGTTTCATAAGACTGATCGAGAGTCCCAAAGAATGAGAATATTGCCGCAGCTAGATCTGTGAGAAGACCATGTGTAACAAGATAGCTACTGATGTGTCAGAAGCTATACCATGTGTTGTGGGAGTTAAGGCTAGAGAAAAAGATGACAGGTCGGACACCCTTAGAAGACAGGTACGAGATCGCAGAGGGGGGAGGGGTTACTAGCCCGATGATCGAACCATGTCCCCATTTTGAATCATTGAACTTGCAAACCCAGGTTTTTTTATGTTTCCTACTTCTCTACTACACCCCTTAAAATGTTTCATATGATCCTAAATATACTCTTGTTAAAGTTTCATAACTCAATTCATGCTCATTTTCCATTTTGATCCAAAACCGTACACCGGAAACCCTAATTTGGCGTTTTTCTTAAAAATAAATATTATAATAATCCATCCTAGCATGCTTAACTAATGTTATAATAACCACTTTATTGATTAATGAAGGAATTTGAACTTAAAACCCGTGCGTTTACGTTTTGAAACCCTAATTTGACCCGTTTTGCTTCCTAGCTTAACGAATCATTATTCTAAACTTGCGTTGCGTTAAATCTTCATATTTTAGTTTATTATAACTTATAAATATCTTTTGAAATGTTAAAATAAGCTTGCATGGCAATTCGGACATGTTTTGTAATTATAATCCATGCAAGGGGTATATATCGTAACTTTCGGAAACTTATAACTAAAAGGACTAAAAGTGTCATTTTATCAAACTATTATGTCACTTTTTAAAGTACAAGGTTTACTTGGTATATCTTTTAAAGTTGAAGGACCAAAGTCGTAAAAGTGCAAACTCCAAGGACTATTCTGCAACTTTTCAAACCCAGGGTCTAAAATGTAGCATTTTGAAAAAGTATAAAATCATGTTTAAAACCTTACAAGACATAACTTTAATTAACGCTTCTCGTGCTTAACATTTCCAGATATTGATTAAAAACGCTTAAAATCGATTATATCGTATCACAATACTAGGGAGCTTCATATTAAGGAATTTTATGCTTAGGTATTACGTATCAGTACTGAGTTGACGGGTATACATTTAAAGTGCCCTCAGCTCCTCAAACGTTTACTGAATGACTTCTAGCATTATAGAATGGCCCGAATAGTGATACAATAATTCCAAAAAAAACTTCCCCCCTTTTTTTTTTTTTCCAAAAATTTTCAAACTCATAACTCTAAAATAAAGTTTCAAAAACAGAAAGTACAATCTTCCTAAGACTTGACATATATACTCAGGTTTGCGTGCGTTGTCTGTTTACTAACATTTATTATATTAACATTCCTCTTTAAGATTTTGGATAAGCTATCAGCTTTCATTTCAGATAATTACTACATCTACCTAACAGGTGAGTTCCAACCTCTCCTTTACACAGTTTACATGTTGTATATACACCCGCCGAGGGGGATACATGCTTATTACAAACTCTTTTACATACTCGTTTATCTTATAACAATGTGATTACTTTCCAAAGACTTATACATGCTTAAACCATGAATACAAGTGTCTTTACAAGTTATATGCTAATCTGAATATACAATATCACAATGTCTAAGTTACTTTATGCAAAAGTCCCTCATTATCATGGAACATTTAATCACTTATCGGGTGAACGCAACATATTGTGGATAT
Organism: Tanacetum coccineum; assembly: GCA_026074375.1. Classification (NCBI taxonomy): domain Eukaryota; kingdom Viridiplantae; phylum Streptophyta; class Magnoliopsida; order Asterales; family Asteraceae; genus Tanacetum; species Tanacetum coccineum. Next base: position 28,910 of record BQNB010046260.1, on the reverse strand, counting down.
AGCTAATCCGGGTATTGACGAATCCTGATTGTATAAGCCGAAAGGTAACCAATACATACTATATTTGAATTTCAAGGTAATATTGCAATACCTACACCGAGGGCCTCTATATATATATATATAATAAATATATATATATAAAATATATAATTTATATATATATATATATAATATGTATCATATAATATCCTTTTTGGGTATATAATATATTTTTACTAACACTAGTTAGTTTGTGTGCCATGAGCTTAGACCAGACAGACCAAACAGACCAAATAAGGCAATAACGGGATAATACTTTGTATACTATATAATTGTGAACGTTGTCAAATTATTATTAATAATGGTTGTAAATAACAATATCATTATTAATAATTAAATGTTTTTAAACAATTATTACACTATGACTTGTATTCAAACTGTTTATAAATAAACCTATTAATTTCACTCAACCTTTGTTGTTGAACTTTTAGCATGTATACTCAGGTAATGAGCAAGTTGCGGCACGGAGTTGGCATTGACTCAAGATGGTAAACAGTAAACAATCAAACTTGATGTTTTAGATTTGGGACCTGCAATTTGTAAAAACTCTGATTATAAATGAATTGCTTAACTAAATTTTTCCAACAACGTCTCCTTTTAAAGTTGTTTTTTCTATGATTATGATTGTTGTATCCATGAAGTAATACCCCAGATTATCTTACGCTGCTATATTGTAAAAATGGGGGTGTTATAATTCCCCACGTAGCGGCACCAAAAACTTGATGTGCGATTTGTAAGGACTTCATAGGAAGTTTTACAATCTCCTAGGGAGTGCACCTAATCGTTGCAGTGTAGTATAAGCAAGCTCTAGAGGATTAGGTTGGGAAGGCTCAAACAGAATCTAATAGAGGTCTAAAAATTTTGAGAGGAGATTCTTTTTGTTTTTTTATGTTTTTATAAAAGCAAGTAAATATCATGGTTTGAGAGGTTGGTTGGTTTTTTTTAACTAAATTAAACTAATAATAAAATCTAAACTACTGGTGATAATTATATGGTAAACGAACGTACTTACTTAATCATGCAATACTCCTGATATGTGCTTAATTACACATATCTTTTACCTTCAAAAATGAGCTTAAATGACCAAAAACAGACAAAAACTGCCAAATATATGTTTGTTTTGCATTTGTATTGTGCAGGAAGTGGATATCAACAAAAAGACAGAAAACCAAGCCAAAATGACAAAACTGAGCATGGAATGGAAAAGACTGTGCAAAATCAAGGCCAAAGTCCAAAAATGCCAAAGTCAGAGTCAAAACTGAAGAATACTATTAGATGCAATCTTAACCCATCTGATGGGCCGGGAAAGCCCAATAGTATAATTATGAAGACTGTGAAGACCAAATGGGCCCTCAATCAATTACAACAGCCCATTTGTGTGCATTTGACAAAGACTGTGAATGACATTTGAAGGCCACATACCCTAGCCCAGTTACAGCCAATCTCAGCCATTGCAAGCCCAAACCCACTCCATACCTTATTGGGCTTGAAAAAGCCCAATAACTAAACACTGTACCCAATGGGCCCAATAAAAACCCAAGCCCAACAAAAGCCCACAATCCTTTTTATAAAACATAAGGACCAAAAATGTTAATTTTTAAACTTGTTTTATAAAGAAAAAGAGGCAAAAAGAATCCAGGGCAAAGCACCAGATTTTGAAATTTTTTCTTTAACTCCTTTTATATAAAACACAAGGGCTGTTTTGCAATTTTCCAAACTTCCCTTTTATTCTTTTAGTTATAAAGCGCAGGGACCTAATTTGCAATTTGCCTTTCTTTAATTCTTTAGTTATAAAAACAGAGGGGCTTGTTATGTCCATTTGGAAACTTCATTATAACTAAAAAAAGGTTAAAAAGGAAATGAAAAGAGGTGGTAAGTTGGGGGGTAAATGTTGCATCTTTTCCAAACTTGCCATTTAAACCTGCAACCAACAGGGTACTATTACCCCCTTCCCGCCAAACCCCATACCGGGCTCTCCCATGGTTTCTAGGCCATACCACTACCCCTAGTACACTTCCCAGCTCACCCTAACCCTATACCCACTCACCCCAACCTTATAATCCAGCCCACTTGTCAATCCCACTCAACCCGCCCCTTTAATGGTGAGATGGTGTACAAAAAGGAATGGAGGGCTAGGATTGAGTATGCTGACCTTCTACACACCCAACAAGCACTAACCAAGTCCTGGGAGCCTCTATAAAAGAAAAAGAAAGCAAGCCGAAACGCCAACCCCTGTTTTTTTTACTTTTCTTAGTATAAAAGTTAATTAAGTTTGCTTTAAAAGTGTTGTACTCAGCTTATTTTAAGTTTATGTTGTAATATTTCCAGCTTTAATACAAGTTAAGAGTTTTTTGTAAAATTGCTATTGTCAAAAGTGCAAATTCTTATTTAAGCTATTAAATCTGTTTTAAAACTTATATAAAAACGTTAAAAGTTGTTAGCTCAGCTTATAAACTTTTTTTACCCCTTTCTTTCTTTTAAAAAAGCTAAAAAAGAAGCCGAATTTATAAATTAAAGGGGTGTTTGGTTTAGAACCCTAAAATGGGTCATATGGAGTTTATTTATGGGATAAATACCACTCACCAACTTTGGCTGTAGTGTGAATGGTTAATTAGTACTCTTTAATCACAACTTTAGTTTGAAAATAAGTTTTTAATGGCCTCTAAATCTTTAAAATTTTCAATAACAAATTGAGCTTACGTGTCTCCAGCAGCTATATGCCGCTTAAGCACCTTTGTTATTGTGCTTATGGATGTTGTGTCTAGCAATTTAATCACCCCTTGTTCTGTCCCTTTATTTGACCAAGCATGAGTCCAAAAGGTGGTATTGCATTTTCCTTTAGAACCTTGAACTTAGAGCTTAATTATCAGCGGATTTAATTAGGCCTCAAGCTCTCATGAGTTTTGGAAATAAGCACATTGACCACCCTATAAAATCTTTGGAATCTTGTATTGGCTAAAATCACTGATGTGCTTATTTCAATAATCCAAAATAACCCATGGCCCACTGCCAGCCCTCCCTGGGTGCTAGACACCACATTCAGCCTCCCTTATTTAGCTTATTTTGTATAAGCACCTAGATATTTTAGCTTTTATTTATAGCTTATTAGTTTGCTCTTAAACCCCAAGTTTTCTTAGCTTAATTCACCCTTTACTTATGTTAATTCAGGCTTAAAAGCCTAAATTTCTCCTTTTTATATAAACTGTTTAGCTTATTTTAATATAGACCAGCTTATTTTAGGGCTTATTATAGGTTACTTTAGCTTATTTAAGAATCCACTAGCCTATTTATCTGTTCCCCATAAGTTTTAGCTTATTTAGTTGGCTTAAATCCCCAAAAGAAAGAAAAATAAGCCAATAAGCTTAATAAGCTTCTGCAGCCTCAAAAGCTACGTTTTTCTGCTTATTAAGTTTCATTTCAAGGGCAATGGTGCGTTTATAAAAAAGCTTCACCAGAATCCCCTTTACAGTTTGCTTTTTATAGCATTTCGATAATAAGCACATTGGACCCTTTTTGACATCGGTTTTTAGTGCTCAGGGACCATCTATGTAATATTCCGATTATATAGTTAGCATTCATTAGTATCCGTATTAGTGCCTGGGGGGGGGGGGGGGGGGGGGGGGGGGGGGGGGGGGGGGGGGGGGGGGGGGGGGGGGGGGGGGGGGGGGGGGGGGGGGGGGGGGGGGGGGGGGGGGGGGGGGGTGGGGGGGGGGGGGGGGGGGGGGGGGTTTTACCCGTTAGTCTTATAGTTTTTACTGTTAGTCCCCTCCCCCCTTTTTTTTAGAGTTAACAGCTGTTAGGTTTTATTTAATTTTAAATAATTAAATAAGTTTATATTTATTAAGATTTTAATTACTTTTAATTTATCAGTAAAATTTGGGCATTTTATATTTTTAGAATTGTTAACTTTTTCTTTATTTAATTTATTTTTCCAGAATTTTTATAACTTTTTATTTTTTGTCTTTTCTATTTTCTTAGTTTTAATTAGATTATTAATCTTTAAAAAAATTCATAAAAAATCCAAAAAATTAATAAAAAAATATTTTTCTTTTTTATAAAATTTTCTTTTGTCATTTAGTGTCTAGGAAAAATATAAAATTTAGTGTAGGCTTTATTTTTCATAAAAATTCAGTCTTAGACCCGTTTTACCGAGTGCGTTTTACCGTTTCTTTTCGTTTAGCAATTCAAAACGACCTCCGTTATTTTATCTAGTTTTTTTTATTTTTCCAAATTAGCTTAATTAGAATTTAATTTTGATTTTTAATTGTAATTTAGCATTATTTTCTTAATTTTTTAGAATTTAGTTTTCCCGATACCTGATTCTGTTCCCCGGTATTTTAGTATAGATTTAATTTTATTAGGATTTCCCTAAAAAAAAAAAAAAAAAAAAAACAAAAATTTGTTTCCCCGAAGTTTTTAAAGATTCCCCATTTCCTAATCTATTTCCCCGTAGATAAAAATTAGGTTTTTTATTTAATTAATTTTAGTTTGTAAAATAACATTATTCCATCATATCAAATATCTCCATCATTCAATTTCTCATCAAACCAGGATCCTTCAATTGCAGCCTCGTTGGACATAGACCAGGGAATATCTCTTCCGGGAATCTTATTATCATTGATTTCTATCTGTGTATTTTTATCCTTTTTGTAGAATTTGACTTTTTAGCCCTTGGTCAAGGCATCCGGTAGGATCTGTATAGGGTTGCTATATAAGTAAATACAAAAAGACATCATTTTCGGCTTCGTTGCCGGGGAGGTCCATTTGCTACGCTTGTATTATCCGACTTTGATCTGAACAGGTGTCTTATTGTAATATATATATAAAAAAAAACACAAAAATATTTTTTCTTTTCTTTTTATTAGTACAATATCATATAAAAAATTAAAAAAACCAAAAAAATCAAAAAATAAAAAAATTGTCCGAAAAAAATTAAAATTTCACTAATTAGTAAAATACCAAAATATAGTATTCACCACAGAGGTATTACATAATAAGTTCCGGTGGAACTACTGAGTTCCCAATCGACCAAAGAAAAATTTTTAAACTTGCCTTCATGTGTCACTTACGATAATACGGCTCACCTCATTCTATTGACAAACTAAAAAGTGGGTATAAGAGAGGGTTGTTCCTGAGGAACTACTACCCGAAAGGAGAAATATGCTTCCGAGCGCTATTCCTACTCCTCCGCTACCATCCTTTGCGTTTTTCATTCTGAGGAGCTACCGTGAAGTAAGATCGAATATTTGTGCTTAAGTTGTCTAACACTTGACCGTTTAAAATAGATTGTGAAATATATTTTAAATCCAAAAATCCAAAAAAATAGTGTATCTTCTTTTTTATTTACCATTTTGTGCATGCGCACATACGATCACAGTCCGTAGCATCAACCTCCTGCCACCAAAAACAGCCATTGATACGAACCTCTTCGTATAGAATACCCATTTCAGGAATATCCTCCCGTGAGAGCCAAATAGAACTAGCAGACACTCGAACTATGGCTCAATTGCTCCAAGCACCCCCCGAGGGGTACGAGGACAGCAATCCATATTCCTGAATTGTGGCAAACAATTTCGAGCTGAGGGCATGGGCTAATCAATCTTTGTCGCAGAACACAACATTCTCTGTCATGACAAAGAAGAAAAAAAAAAACCCGCATGCTCATTCAGTTACTTCAACAAGATCACCTCCACAATGGAGGGTCCCAATGTTCGCAAATTGCTACGAATAAGCTTATGCTTTTTCCATTCTCTATCGAGGGAGCACCGAAATGCTATGAAAAAGAACCCCCCGATCTAATCAAACTTGGGACTATCTTGTATCCAAATTCACAACCAGTTTTTCCCTCCCTCTAAAACACGAATCTTCGATGAGATCACAGATTTTTCAGCAAAGGTTTCGATGAATCGTTTTAATGAGGCTTGTATCGTTTCAATGATCTACTTAGGGCATGTCCACACATGATACTCAAATTGCATCAACTTGATACATTCTACAATGGCCCTGACGTTAATGATCATGATTAATTGAACACCGCAGCAGTGTGGAAACATTTTGGAAAAATGCCGTCGTGAATGTTTTAAAAATCATCGAGAGCAAGTCCAAAGGTTCTCAAACACGAGCTAAGGCAGTTGTTGGCCAAGGGTAAGTACAAACTCATTACCACCCAACTGATTTCATCTGATGTAGCTGAACCTAAGGAATTGTCCGAGCAATTCTCTTAGAACAAGAAGAACCAAGCTCTGCTCCAGCTCCAGCTCCTGCACCTGTCAAAGTGTCAGTTAGCTAAGTTTTAGTGTTACTTGCGGTGGTGCCCATTCACGAATCAGAAACTTCCAGCCACTCATGCAACGTTTATCGTACAACAAATTCTGAGTATGTTATCACAAGAGCCTCTCGCAGCAAAATACAACCAAGTAAGCTCCAATTACCCGACCTCAAATGGTGTGCAAATCATATATAGACCTCCAGGTTTTCACCCGTTCAGAACTCCTAAGCTAATAATGCAAACAATTTCAATCGGGGGAATAACTTTAACAAAACCGGAGAGCAATTTCAACAAAACAGAGGTGAAATTTTTAACCATCCAATTTTCAGTCAAAATCACTCGAGTAGACCCCATGGTTAATCAGTCTCCAGCTTATCAAGCCCCCGTTCCTCATACACACAGTGTCCCCAAGAACGATTTTTGACAACTACGTCAAGCTAATGATGCTATCATGAGAAACATCAAATAACCTCCAAAACCAGGTCAGAGCATGCAAATCGAAACCAAACAATTGAATAATCAAATGGAAAACTGACTAGATATGTTGGCTAAGTTTGTAAGCGCCAATACCGCTTCTACTTCAGGTATCAGGGACACTCCCTGGTAACACATTTACTAACCCTAGAGAAGACTTAAAGGCATCACTACTCGAAGTCGGTTTGCATATCAAGGACCTCCAATTCCTACAACTTCAGTAGTGAAACCAATACCCGAGGTGACAAAGGACCAAGTGCACCTTCTTTGCTCACAAAGTACGCAACCCGTCCACCTCCGGTATGGTCCTGAACCAATCACAACTCCAGTTTTTGAGCCCATAGTTGCTCCCTGTTGTTGCTCCCCGTGCCAAAACACTAAACCTTCAGTTTCCTCCTTCCATATCCTTCGAGGCGTGATACTTGAAAAGAGCCGTAATCAAGCTAATGACAAATCGACAAATTCTATGAAATTTCAAAAAGATGAGTTTCGAGATTAGCTTTACGGATGCTCTTGTTTTGATGCCCAAATTCGCCTCGACTCTAAGAACCTTACTTGGGAATAAAGAGAAACTTACTGAAGTGGCTCGAACTTCCAATGAACCCTGTCTAGCTCGAACTCCGATGAATGAACATTGTTCAGCGGTCATCTTGAACAAGTTACCCAGAAAACTTGGAGACCCCGGCAAGTTCCTGATTCCTTGTGAATTTCCAGGGATGGATGAATGCTTAGCATTAGCCGATCTCGGTGCTAGCATTAATCTAATGCCATTTTTAGTCTGGGAAAAGCTTTCACTTCCTGATCTTACTCCAACTTGCATGACGCTCGAACTTGCGGATCGATCAATTTCTAAACCAATGGGAATTGCAAAAGACATCTCCGTTAAAATTGGTGTATTTCACTTTCCAGCCGACTTTGTGGTTGTAGATTTTGAGCCAGACCCCCGAGTCCCTTTAATTCTCGGGAGGTGCTTCTTAAAGACCAGTCGTGCTTTGATTGATGTGCACAAGGGTGAATTAACTCTTAGAATAGGAAGTGAAGCCATCACTTACAATTTGGATCAGACTTCGAGATACTCGGCCAATTACACTCACATGACGGCAAACAAGATTGACGTCATTGATATGGCTTGTGAGGAATACTCTCAAGAAGTTCTTGGTTTTACTGATATTAATCCGAGTGGAATTCACTCCGTATTAGGATCAATTGTTGCTACTTCATCTCTACCCTAACTCCATTTGGGGATAGTGATTTCCTGCTTCTCGAAGAAAGCTGACTCTTTCCATGGTCTAGGCAAATTGAACCGGATTGTCCACATATAACCATTCTACTATGATCCTGGAGGGGACATCCTGCTTCTAGTAAGCCAATTTGAACAGTGGAACCACCACCCCCACTTCCAAATCAAAAACAATATATGCCTGGAGTTAGGAAAGAGTCAAACACTGTGAATCTAAAACCATTGAACCTTCCTTTCATTACCTCCGAGTTGAACTCAAGGAACTGCCTCCCCATTCTCGAGTATGCATGTTTTGTGAGTGCACAACAAGTTTGCCCCTCATTATTGCCTAAAGATTGGATGTTGAGGAAAAATCCGCTCCTCATAAAGGTCTAAAAGTCCCTCAAGCGAGCTCTCTCTTGGAAACTTTCTGACAATCAGGGTAACAACCCGGAATTTTGTACCCACAGATTCTAATGGAAGAGGACTATGGCAAACCCAGCGGTCCCACATCAAAGAAGAGTAAAACCAAAAATCCACGATGTTATTAAAAAGGAGGTTGAAAAAACATCTCTGAAACTGGATGATTTTACCCAATCACCGACAGTCCCTGGGTAAACCCGGTACATTGTGTACCAAAGAATGGAGGAATAACTGTGGTAGTGAACAGGAAAATGATTGATCCAACACGTTTGTTTACCGGATGGCGGTGTGCATTGACTTCGTAAGTTAAATGAAGCCACCCGCAAAGAACCACTTCCCTCTTCCGGTTTCATAGACCAAAAGCTTGAGAGAATTAGCGGGGAATAGAATACAACTGTTTCCTCTATGGTTTCTCCGGTTATTGTTCCAAATCCTCATTGACCCCCGTGATCAAGAAAAGACTACTTTTACTTGCCCATACAGAAACAATTGCCTACCGTCGCAATGCCTTTCGGCTTTGCCACGCTCCAGGCACTTGTTCAACGATGTAAGTTTAGCAAACTTTCATGAAAAAGGTTGAAAGACGAAGGAAAAGTTCTTTATGTACGACTTCACGGTCATTTGGAATTCTTTCCAAAACTGCCTCTCGGGGTGGGGGGGGGGGGGGGGGGGGGTGTCCCGGTTAGACCACATGCTTCAAAGTGGAAACACCAACTTAAGTCCTACTAGGGTAAAGAGCCCATTTTATGGACCAAAGAGGGCATTGTCCACGTCCTAAGATTTCTAAGAAAGGATTGAGGTTGCAAAGCCAAAATCGATGTCATAGTCAAAATTACCTCATCCTACCACCGTCAAAGGAATTAGGAGTTTTCTCGTCATGCCGGTTATTTAATACCGGCGGTATCATTCAGGATTCTCAAAAATATCCTGGACCAATGATCCATCACCTTGAGAAGAATACTCCATTCATCTTTCCGATACCTGCATTCGAGCTTTTCCAAACATTGAAAGATAGACTTACGGAAGCTTCCAATCATGATTGCACCAAACTGGACCTTCCATTTGAGCTAGTGTGCGATCAAGCGAATTCGCCATAGTGCAGTTATGGGGCAACGACATGAGGAAAACATTTTTTCGGCCTATCCACTATGCTATGAAAGACCTAGATTAGAAAGCCATAAACGAACTACACCTACGACAGAAAAGAATAACTTGCCATAGAAATAAATCTTTCTAGAACATTCAGTCTAACCATCATCAGAAGAAAATCATAGTGCATACGGACCATTCCTCCCATAAGTAACTCTTTGCCAAAAAGGATGCCAAGCGAGATTGCACTCGATGGTTCTCCTCCTCTCAAGAATTTGACTTCAAAAGTTATTGATACTAAAGGAGCCGAGAACCACTGCATCCGAACATCTGTCCATATTGGAAAACCCGTATGAAAACGTCAATGCTCCAAAGAGATAAATGAAAGTTTTCCTCTTGAGACGTTAAATATGTGACCTTTCGTGGAGATACTAGAACCCCGTGGTTGCCGACTTTGCAAATACCACGCGGTAGCATTCAATGTGATGGCCATGCGACCCAGCAGAAAACAAGTTTATTTTTCAAAGATTATAAAACACTATATCGGACGACCCCCTACTTGTTTAAAAAATTGTGCGGATCAAGTGATCAGGCGATGTGTGCAGGGGTGGGTGGGGCGGCAATGAAGCTCTTGAGAATTCCTCTCAGCTTGCCAACAATGGACCCACCGGGGGACATCATGTGTGAAACTCTCACAGCCAAAAAGATCATATATGACTCCGGTTTCTTCTGGCCCACTCCATCTATATAGAAGCCCTAGGTTTGTCAAGACTGTGACTCGTGCCAACGTCAAGGAAAAACTACACAACGAGATGAGTATGCCTCAAAACTCCATCCAAGTTTTTTGTGAAATCTTTGACATTTGTGGGCAATCGACTTTTATGGCCCGTTCCCGTCTTCACTGAGGGAACAATTAATATTCTCGTGGCAAGTCGACTAGTTGTCAAAATGGGGTTTGAAGAAAGCGCTCCCCCACCAATGATGCCCGAGTAGTTTTGCAAAATTCTGAAATCTCTCTTCGCCAGATTGGTGCTCCCCGAGCAATATAAGTGATCGCGGAAACCCATTTTATGTAAATGTCCAGTTTGCAAAGGCATGGCAGAAATATGGAGTTACTCACCGTCTCTCCACCGCTTATCACCCACAAACAAGTGGGCAAGTGGAAGTATCAAATCGTGGCTTGAAAAGAATCCTTGAAAGGACCATAGGTGAAAACCGTGCCTCCTGGTCGGACAAACTAGATGATGCACTATGGGCCTTCCGCACAGCTTACAAAACACCCATCGGGTGTACTCCTTACAAGCTTGTGTATGGTAAGGCATGCCATCTTCCGATCGAGCTTGAGCACAAAGCCTACTGGGCCTTAAAGCAAGCAAACTTCAATCCTGAAATTACGGGTGATCACAGGAAAGTTCAACTCAATGAACTAAATGAACTTCGTGATCATGCCTATGAGAACTCTTTGATCTACAAGGCCAAAACAAAGAGGCTCCATGACTCCAAGATCAAAAACCGTGTTTTCAACATTGGTGATCGAGTCCTCCTCTTTAATTCCAGATTAAAGATTTTCTCGGCAAACATAAAATCCCTTTTGAATGGCCCTTTCACCAACACATAGAGTATTTCCATACGGCACTGTTTTGAGCATTTCTCAAGCCCAACGTGCCAAATTCAAAGTGAAAGGTCAGCAGCGTCAAGCATTACTTTGGAGGGAACGTACCACACTTAGTAGTTCCAGATCTCCAAACTTTCCCCAAGGACCAATAAATCCTTGTGATGGGTCAAGCATCGCGACCCTAAACAAGCGCTTCATGGGAGGCACCCCATGCTTAACCGGATTGGTGATATAATAAGTATGTTATTTTTTGATGAATACTTGCTTATCCCATTACCCATTGTTCCGATGTTGTTGTTATTATTCATGTCCCTGGAATGCCCGGAATGTGAATACTCTCAGTTAGTCCATTCATCAAGAGTTTCACACCCTCAGCTTCAATTTGGGAATTCCGATATCCTAATCTTATCGACTAACGTTTTATCTTATTTGCATACTCAGAAACGGCCCTTAGATTACTGTAATACCCATCAAAAACAACGAGGACGATGTTAATAGTTCTAGTTTGGGGGGGTATCTATCGATTTGATCGTTGCCTGCATCATTGTACCACGTAAACCCTTTTTTACCACCAAATATACCAAAAAAATGAAAAAAATTGCAAAATACTTTTTCAAAATATAATAAGTGTTTTGTCACAGTTTTTGCTTTCTTTTGGGTAGAATAAGAATAATTTTTTGACTAGATCGGCGTGGTTGAGCCCTAGCAAGTTCCCTAGGCTCAAGCGTGTCCGAATTCTAAAGCTTTGAATATTAATAATGTTAATAACGAGAAATGATCGAGTTAAATATAAGTTTATGTGCTAAGCAATGATTCTACTAAAAACTTAATACAAGTAACTTGTGGTTATTCTCTCCCTTGAATTTCAAATTCCACCTAATCATACCGGTTAATCAATATAATTCAACTATGTCAATCGATGATTCAAAAAAGCTTCAAATTTGTAACTTGAGTTTTCAAAAGCGAGATTTAAGTGGATTTAAAAGATAAATGCCCTAAAGAAGCAAGAATGAAATGTGAAAGCAAAAATGCATGAAAAAGTGAAATTTATGCCAATGAAGCAATGCAGTTGATAATAATAGAGGCAAGTAAAAGATTGGGTGATATCCCACTCCGCTAGCAACGAGGTGGGGGTTCAAACTAAGACGTCTTTACTTCTAGAGATTTGGTGTGTCGTGATATCTCACTTGGAAGAAAGGTCTAGGTGAGGGTTCAAACTAAGACACCAATCCTTAGCCATATTAGGAATAAGGTGTTGATGTGATTTCCCACTACGCCCCCGCCTTTTTTTATTTTTTAAACAAACGGGGGACGGGGTGGGTTTTCAAACTAAGAACATCGGTCGTTGGTTGTGATATCCTACTCCGTTAACCACGAGGTAGGGGTTCAAACTAAGCAACGCATTCCTAGCTTTAAGAACTTATGATTATGATGTTGAAAATGTTGCAAAAAGTTCTAAAGTTTAAATCTCGAAATCAAGTTACGAAGTCTTAATAAGTTGTTTTGCTTGAGTCATGGATACATTTTGAATATGACTAATAAAAAAAGTTGATCCAATGGTTAAATTAAAATAGTACACACATTCAATCGTATATCCAAGTTGGGATATGAAAATGTCACAAGTCATAAGATGTGAGGGCTTAACATATAAACTTATATCGACAATGATCTTGTTTAATTGCTTAGCTTGGAACTTGTGAAAAATCGAGGACGATGAATTTATCCGTAAGGACATCCGTAGATCACTCTACGGGCGCTTCTCATTCTATGATCCCAGTGTTAATAAATAAAGAAAGTCAAACTTGTTAAAAAATGAGAAAATCCAAAAATATTAGTTGTAGTTAGTGTAAATTCAGAAAATGGTGAAAACTGGCTTACATGTTTACTTCACATTGCGTGAGGACACACAATACCTTAGTTTGGGGGATTTGATAAGTGCTTAATTACACATATCTTTTACCTCTAAAAATGAGCTTAAATGACCAAAAACAGACAAAAACTGCCAAATATATGTTTGTTTTGCATTTGTATTGTGCAGGAAGTGGATATCAACAAAAAGACAGAAAACCAAGCCAAAATGACAAAACTGAGCATGGAATGGAAAAGACTGTGTGGCAAAATCCAAGCCAAAGTCAAAAAAGCCAAAGTCATAGACAATACAAAGAATCAGCAGTCAAAACCGGAGCGGAACTGAAAGAATACTATTAGATGCAATCATAACCCATCTGAGGTCCGGGAAAACCCAAAGTCGTAAATTTATGAAGACTGAGAAGACCAAATGGGCCCTCATCAATTACAGCAGCCCATTTGTATGCAGTTGACAAAGACAGTGAAGACTTTGAAGGACCAATCCCTAGCCCATTTACAGCCAAACTCAGCCATTGCAAGCCCAAACCCACTCATACCTAATTAGGGTTAGAAAAAGCCCAATAACTAAACACTGTAACCCAATGGGCCCAATAAAAACCCCAATGTGGGCCCAAATTCATAAAACCACCAGCCCATAACCTTTTTTATAAAACATAGGAACCAAAAAATGCTAATTCTAAAACATTGTTTTTTAAAATGAAAAATAGGCAAACAGAATTCCAGGGACCAAAGCTGCCCAATTGTTGAAAGTTTCTAACTCTTTTTATAATAAAACACAAGGGCTGTTTTGCAATTTCCCAAACTTCCCTTTTATTCTTAGATATAAAGCGCAAGGACCTAATTGCGAATTTGCTTACTTTATTCTATTAGTTATAAAAAACAGAGTGGCTTGTTATTACCATTTGGAAACATCATTAATAAATACAAAAAGTTTAAAAAAGGAAATGGAAAAGAGGATGGTAAGTAGTTATGGGTATAGGTATGCAACTTTTCCAAACTTACCATTGTAAACCTGCAACCAACAGGGGTACTATTACCCCCTTCCCAGCCACAACCCCAAACTCGGGCTCTCCATGGATTCTAGGCCATACCACTGACCCCCTATACACTTCCTCATTCACCCTAACCCTATACCCACTCACCCCAACCTTATAATCCATGCCCACTTGGCAATCCCACTCAACCCGAGACCCCTTTAATGGTGAGATGGTGTACAAAAAGGAATGGAGGGCTAGGATTGAGTATGCTGACCTTCTACACACCCAACAAGCACTAACCAAGTCCTGGGAGCCTCTATAAAAGAAAAAGAAAGCAAGCCGAAACACCAACCCCTGTTTTTTTTACTTTTCTTAGTATAAAAGTTAATTAAGTTTGCTTTAAAAGTGTTGTACTCAGTTTATTTTAAGTTTATGTTGTAATATTTCCAGCTTTAATACAAGTTAAGAGTTTTTTGTGAAATTGCTATTGTCAAAAGTGCAAAGTCTTATTTAAGCCTTTAAATCTGTTTAAACTTATATAAAAACGTGTAAAAGTTGTTAAGCTCAGCTTATAAACTTGTTTTACCCCTTTATTTCTTTTAAAAAGCTAAAAAGAAGCCGAATTTATAAATTAAGGGGGTGTTTGGTTTAGACCTTAAAATGGGTCATATGGGTGTTTTTATGGATAAATACCACTCAGCCAACTTTGGCTGAGTGTGTAGGGTTAATTAGTACACTTTAATCACAACTTTTAGTTTGAAAATAAGTTTTTAAGTGGCCTCTATAATCTGTTAAAATTTCAATAAGCCAAATTGAGCTTAAGTTGCTCCAAGTCTGCTTATGCACTTATGCACCTTGTTATTTGCTTATGGTTATTGAGACTAGCCATTTTAAATCACCCCCTTGTTCTTACCCTTAAATAGACCAAGCATGAGTCAAAAGGAGGGATGCATTTATCTTTTGAAACCTCTGAACTTAGAGCTTAATTATCATCGGTTTATCTAATTTAGGCCTAAAGCTCTCATAGTTTGGAAATATGCTCATTGACCACCCCTACAAATCTGTTTGGATTCCTTTTTTTTTGGCTAAAAATACACTGAAGTGCTTATTTCAATTAAGCCAAAATAAGCCCCTTGGCCACTGCCTTGCCACCCCCTGGTGCTAGACACCCACCAATTCAGCCTCCCTTAATTAGCTTATTTGTATTAACTCCAAGATATTTTTAGCTTTTATTTATAGCTTATTAGTTGCTCTTTAAATCCCCATTATTCTTAGCTTAATTCACCTTTAGGCTTAGTTAATTCAGGCTATAAAAGCCCAAATTTCTTTTTTTTATAAACGTTAGCTTATTTTAATATAGACCTAGCTTATTTTAGGCTTATATAGGTTACATTAGCTTTATATAAGAATCCCCCTAGCCTAATTATCTGTTCCCCATAAGTTTTAGCTTATTTAGTTGGCTTAAATCCCCAAAAGAAAGAAAAATAAGCTTATAAGCTTATTAAGCTTCTGCCACTAAAAAGCTACTTTTCTGGCTTATTAAGTTCATTTCAGGCAATGTGCTTTTTATGAAAAAGCTTCACCATAATCCCCTTTACAAGTTTGCTTTATAGCGTTTCGTGATAATAAGCACTTTGACCCTTTTATGACCACGGGTTAGTGCTCAGGGACCATTTATGTAATTTCCGATTTTATAGTTAGCAGCATTAGTATCCTTAGTTAGTGCCTTGTTACCCCGTTAGTCCTTATAGGTTTTTACTGTTAGTCCTCTAGAGTTAACAGCTGTTAGGTTTTATTTAATTTAATTAATATAAATTAGGTTTAATTTTAATTAGTTTAATTACTTTTAATTTATTCAGTAAAATTTGGGCATTTTTATATTTTTAGAATTGTTAACTTTTTCTTTATTTAATTTTATTTTTTTCAGAATTTTTATAACTTTTATTTTTTGTCTTTTTCTATTTTCTTAGTTTTAATTAGTTATTAATCTTTAAAAATTCATAAAAAATCCAAAAATTAATAAAAAAATATTTTTCTTTTTTATAAAATTTTCTTTTGTCATTTAGTGTCTAGGAAAAATATAAAATTTAGGATGCCATTATTTTTTCATAAAATTCAGTCTTAGACCCGTTTTACCGAGTGCGTTTTACCGTTTCCATTTCGTTTAGCATCAACGACTCCGTTTTTATTCTAGTTTTTTTTTATTTTTCAAATTAACTTAATTAGAATTTAATTTTGATTTTTAATTTAATTTAGCATTTATTTTCTTAATTTTTAGTATTTAAGTTTCCCGATACCTGATTCTGTTCCCCGTATTTTAGTATAGATTTAATTTTAGGATTTCCCTATAACTAATTTTGTTTCCCGTAGTTTTTAAGATCCCCATTTCCTATATCTGTTTCCCGTAGATTAAATTAGGTTTTATTTAATTAATTTTAGTTGTAATTATATCAGTGTTTCCATCATATCTAAATATTCTCCATCATTCAATTTCTCATCAAACCGGTTACCTCAATTTGCAGCCCTCGTTGGGACATACACCCGGAATAGTCTCTACCGGAATCTTTTTTATCATTATTCGTATCTTTGTATTATATCCTTTTTTTTGTAGAATTTGACCTTTTGCCTTGGTCAAGGGCATTCGGTTAGGATCTGTATTAGGGTTGCTATATAAGTATATACTATAAGACGAATCAACTCCTTATTATGCTTCTCCAAATTATGTTGCTTTGTCACTCTTGCAATGATATGTGTAAGTATTTTCTAAGTCATGAACGAATTACACGAACCTTCCGTCTATGTAATATTCCGTTAAGGCAACGCACAAGTAAGGTAGTATGAAGACTATTACAAGGCCCCTAAGAGTAGATTACATGCAATTAAAACACTTAAGAGGGATCAACCATATTAGGGGTAAGGTAGTATGAAGACTGTTACTGATGGTATCCTTTCTATACGCTCGCGTTTCCCTAGACGTCTATGCCAATTTAATATCTTATGGCTAGTTTTCTAAAGCCTAACGCGCACATCCATCATAAGAAGCAACATAATAAGTGTCTATTTATTAAGTTTCATGCAATCATAAGTAAATACTAAAGGATCTACCCTAGCATGTTAAATAAAGAAGAAGAACAAGAATCAATCACAAAACACATAGACATATTAAGTGATTAAAGATAAATGAACTTCACTTGATTAAATCATGGATTAAAGGCTTATAATAGGGTTTTAAGGCCTTAAAATAGCCTAAAAGCTTCTACACTCGAACTATTACAGTTAGGGTTTGTCTCCCAAGAATTACACACTAAAAACCCTAAAACGAGTTGGTATATATAGGAAAATAGGCCGCGACGACGTCACAGGTTTTCTGACGCCGTCGCTTCGCCGAATCTTCTAGGGTTTCTTTTGAGGCGGTTACGATCTGACGCCGTCTCTTGTATGTTCTGACGCCGTCGCAAAGGATGGCGACGCAGTCTCCAGACACTGTACACAATTCCTTCAAAAGAGTTGGTGTAGAGTTGTAGTCTTGTCTGTTTCTTCTTCAATTAAGACCAAGTCACGTGTATTTCCTCCAAAAGCCATCTAAATGCTAAAAACAAAAAAAAAAGTTTAAGTACATAAATTGGGCATAATAGCATGATTTAGGGGGTTAAATGACCCCAAAAAAGCATATAAAATGACACCTCATCAAACATAAATATATAGACACACATATTACCTGTCAATTCGTTGGTATCAGCCTCGCCTTAAATGTGCACGACAATGGGATTGGCATGTCAACAACATTTAAGTGCATTTAGATTTATGCCCCTGGGTTTGATTGATCATGTATTTCTACTAACTATATGGTTTTCCCTTCGCATCTACACTTTTTGATATCACCAATTCCTCTGCTACTGTTACTCTGCACCCTATTATATAATGAATACCTCTCAAGAATCTATTATTATACATGCATGTGTATATTAATGCCATTTACTACTAACATATGTTTGATTCAGCTATAGAAATTGGTACATGTTGTAACACCCTCAAAATATGTGACAGTCGAAAGGTAACTGAGGGCGTTACTTCATAATATAATAGCACAAGATATAAGAGAACGACCTCTAAATGAGTTATTTAAAAGATTACCTCGTTGTTTCATTAAAATAAATATGTTCAAAACAAGTTGTCCCAAGTTTGCATCAAATGAAGTTCATAGTTTAAAAACACAACGAGGAAAGTAGTGCATGATAAGTCCATGAAAATGTAGTCTTGTATGAATGAAGACCCAGTGCACTTCAAATGCTTCATAATGGGTTAAGCACCTGAGAAATACATGCTTAAAAATGTCAACATAAAGTTGGTGAGTTTATAGGTTTAAGTAAGTAAGTAAAGTTTGTATAGCAAGTTTTAGTAAGGCATGACTATTGTAACACATACAATATTCACAAAAGTAATTACAATTGCGCTAAGCTCATGACACCGAAGCTACAACAAAGTATGTATGCAATTTAATGCAATCAAAGTACCCTAGTAGGTGTTCAATCCACAACACCTTAAATCCGATATGGTATACGTCCGTTAGTTCGGTCCTCCGAAACTAGTAAGCGCTTAACTTACCCGAACGGGGATGTCAATACCAATAGATCTATTTATAACACTTGCGCTTACACAAAGTAATTACCGGTTCATGATAATTCGGGCATAATGGATTATCGCTCCTTAGGCTAATTCATAATCATTTAAAAGAAAAGTACTTGCGTTCATAAGTATAACACAAAGCAATATATCTCACCCCGAGATTTGTAAAACAATTATAAGTAGTTAAAGTAGGGCTATAAACTCATCTTAATCAAGTAGTATTATCGGTAATGAAAAGTAAGCATAGAAAATGATGCACGGAAAACGATGCACGAAAACCCTAACCACAACCTAAATAAGTATGGTTCGATTTAGAATGACGCAAGTGAAATAAAATGATGCAATGTATTTTATAACGTTATTGTTAGCATATCAAATCACATGAAACTAAAGAAAAATCTAGAGAGAGAAAGAGTAAAAAGAAAAGTGGAAGGCTTTCATAGAAGAGAAGAAATGTGAACCAACACCCTCCTAACATGCTAGGAGGGTAGTATTTATAGTACAAGGAAGAGGACTCCATATTTGGGTCATTTGGCTTATATGGGCCGAATACATGGGCTTTACCCTGACACCTAGGCCCAATTAGCTTAGATTAATTCCTGTAAACTATGTTTTCCTATATAAGGCTCGGGAATATTTAATGACCATCACTTTACTAACAACGAGGCTAACAATCTCCCCCTTAGGGGTGGTCATTGCACTTATGGCTTCACTTCTTGTTACATTTTGAATCTTGGAGCCTTGTGTTCTTGGGAATTCTTTTGACGTTCCTTTTGCATGCTTGTAATCTTGGATCTTGATCTTTGACTTGATATCTTTATCTTTAAACTTGATATCTAGATCTTTAGCCTTGAGATAATCTTAGATACTTCTTGACTGGAACACTTCTTACCAACATACTCATCCTTTGACATCACTTGAAGGCTGACAATCTTTCTTAACATAGACCTTGTGACTTGATCTATTTGAAATCATATACTTGACGTTCTTTGAGGAAGTTCTTGTTTATCAGAGCTTGCGGAAGTGCATCTTTGGAATTCAGAACTATCTTTAAGTTTTGTTTAATTTCGTTAAATGTATCCATGAACTTTGAGAAGGAGTATGTGGCCTTTACTGCGACTCAGCAGGAATATAGTTGAAATGCCATCGACTTGTCCTGCATGTTTAAGTTAGAATAATATTCCAAGAACACAAAATTAAACATATAGTTAAACTAGGCTTGTCTATAAATTACCAAGTTAACAACAAGTCAAAAATTTTAACAAGTAATTTGTAATATGTCAAAATAAATATTTCTAAAGTGTATGAACATGTTTATTACTCATTTTTACATATTCTTGCAAGTATATAATTATAAGGCTTGTTCTTGTTTTCTTTATAAATCATTTAAAAACATAACTAGTTACTGATATAACATGATATATAAGACGTTTTAACAAAATATAGAAAATAAAAGTATAGAAAGAATATAGAACTTTAGAGATGATATATGGCAAGAATGACTAACTTAACATCTAAATCAAACCACAAAACTTGTTTGATTATCACTAAACCCTTATACCTTCCTGGAAAAATACTTGTAAAAATCAAAAACTCAATTCTTGTGGTGGTGTCCTTGGGGCCGGTTCTAGTAGAGAGAAAATAAGTGATATGTATTTTTTTTGCTAAGTAAATAATGAGAAGAATACTAGCACTTAAATAGCTAAACTAGGTAAGGTGTTTATAGTTGTTTAATCATAGGAGACCAACATGGAATGGCTAGAGATGGAGCATACATCTTGGCGTGTGAAATAGAAAGGAAAAGAATGGAAGACATTATTGTTGGCTACTTTACTATAACACACTAGTTCTTGTGTTTTCTTGGTTAATCTTAAGGATAAAGGAAATTATTTTAATATGGTGTTATAGATAGTTGGGGGGGGGGGGACGGCTTTCATGTATTTTAGGAGAGGGAAGGATTAAATTTTTAGGTATTATATATAAGTGTGTGTATTTGGTTAAATATGGAAATGTGGTATGGTTTACATGCATGCATAAAGGTTAAAAATGCAAAAACGTAAGCGTTTTAGGTAAAACATATAAATAAAATATGAAAAGTTATCAATTATCTTCGTAATACTTATATAACACTTATTTGACGTAAACTTATATTTGTTAAATGTCGGTTTACGTTAAATGTTGATTTTTAGTTTACGCGATTTAACTTCACGGTTAAACACGTAGAAGTTTAAAGTAAATAGTTTTGAGTTTATTGACGTAAAATGACCTGAAAATGTGGATTGTCATAGTCTCCCCATGTTAAAAGAATTTCGTCATGAAATTCAGTTTGTGTTGTCTTCCGGAGTGGTGTTGGTGAAGAGGTGCGGGTACTTGTTGTGGCATTATTTTCTTAATCCTTCAACAATGTGGTAACCAACTTCTTTTTCTTAATTTAGAGAGTATCATTGGTATGGGTTTCAAATCCTTGTTTATACTATGAAGATTTTTTTTCTCAATATTCCACTTCTTAATTGCTTCAGCTTGAGCGTTCAAGTTTTGTGACGGCGGGTGAAAATTTATTGATGCGACTAAAATTTGACTCTTAGTATCAGCTATAACATTTTCCTTTCTAGGGTGATGATGTATTTATACCTATGCTGGCGTCGCAACTACTAAGTTTTACGGTATTACATCGACGTTGAAAGGGCGATTTATTAAATTCCTTGATGGCGGCTAAACTCGTTGGCGGATTGTCCTAGGGTGACTAGTGATGTGACTCGATTTTTGACATAAGATTTGGCGTAAAACAATGTCGACTTTATATAGTAAGGTGGTTTAAAGGCCTACTTAGTTACTATGATTATTAATTCATTTTCCAGTGATAAACATGTTTTATGAACACGCACACAAAAATTTTGCTTTTTGAAGATATAAGTAGAAAATTGGTTTTGACAAAAGTTTTAAGGTGACTACTCTCAGCATGACATGGTTTTTTCTGAATTATATATAAGTGATCAGACTATGTATAACTGAGGACTAACGATGAAACGCTCATTTTCATCAAAATAGTGTCACACAAATTTTATTTATTTATTTTATTTTTTTTGGTAGTTTTATAATGTAACAAAATAGGTTATATGATGAAAGCAATGTAGTTTATAGGGTGACAACAAATTATTTTGTGAAACAATAGTGAGATAGTTTATAAGGTGATAGCTAAATAATTCATAAGGTGATAGTAAAATAATTTACGTGACGAAAATAAAAATAGTTCATAATGTGATAGTAAAATGATTGTAAAATGCTTTATAAAATGTTAGTTTATTAAACGATAGTAAAATAATTTATCAATGATAGTAAAATAGTTTATCATGTGGTAGTAAAATGGTTTATAAGGTGATGTAAAAATGCTTATAAGGCTATAATAATTCAGGAAGTGGCTTGAATAATAAATAAAGAATTAAAGTAAAATTGACGAAATATCCATGACACATTAATTTGATAAATAATTTAAAATCATCTACATAGCATAACGGAAATTTAAAAGAAAGTACGACATAAATTCTTATGGGAAATAAAATCTAAGATAGTTCAAACGTAGTCTCACTAGGCAGATGGGAAGGTCTCTCCGTTTAATCATTACCTCATAGCATTATTAATCGTTGGGCTACAATCTGCTCACTTTCGCGAAAACTCATCATTGTATCATCGTCAGTATTTTTTTCAAAATCGAACGGAGTAAAAGAAATTAAAATAAGTCAGTTTCCAAAAGTTATGTTCCAAGGATGAAATGTTACGATGTGACGGGTTAAAGTCGTGCTTGAATTAATCGGCATGTTTCTAGGCGACGTAAAGGACCTTTATTTTATTAGATTGGTGATATTATGGTGTCGGATGGCCGACTGGAAAACCAGCCGACCACCACCATGGTGGTGGTAAAGATAGGATAGAGAGAGAAAGTAAGAGAGAGGGTTGGACAAAACCTTTTGTAATATTAGATTGAAAAACAAGAAATGAACTTCCACACCCCATGGAGAGTAATATGGGCGTTATTTATTGCCTAATGAAAAGCTAACTATCTCACTTATACAATGATAACCCCTGCGCTATACGCAGTGTCTATAGCTAGTCTAATTCACGTGTAAGACGCCAACTTTACAAAATAGTAAGGCTAGCAATCTCCCTCCCAGATGGTGTCACACGTGAATTGGTTACAATGTTTCCCAGAAATAAAAATAAAGTAAAATGATAAGAATGAAGTCTAGTATTCCTTAAGATTGTCTTCAATGACCTTTGATTCTTCTTGAATTATCCGCTTTATTTCTTAAGCTTGTAGTATCTTGTTGAGTTTTTCTCCCTCCCCAAACTAGTATGCATCCTTTTTTCCTTTAACTCCTCCCAAATAGCCACACCTATGACTGATTTACGAATTAACTGCATCCAATTTTTTATTAAGTCAACAACCTCCTCAAGATGCTAGAGACCTTCTAATTTTGGAATATTAAAACAAAAAACAATTTAGGGAGGAATGATATTCCCCCCAAACATTCGACTCACTTAGGACAGCATTCCTTGTCACGAAGTACCACTTTTTATCCCTTTATCGAAAGATCGAAAACCGTAGCACCAAAATCCAATTAAGACCCCGAACTGCACTTTTCTCCTTCCAGGAAAGACATGGTATGAATATCTACACCAAAGTCAACTAAGTCCCGAGTGTAAGTGATGACATCAAATAACTTTACTTTTATACCATCATTTATCACAAATAAATTTCCCAGTTTTATATAATTATTGCAAGAATTGTTACTTAATTGCTTAAAGTTATTAAATGCAGTAATTACGGAGTGTTTTGTGAAGAAGACTGCTAAAAGGCGCACATTTTGGAGCTTAAATGAAGATATTTAAAGATACTTATTTCTGACTCAATACATCATATCCAGCAAACAAGATACGGTGTATCAGCGCTAGACATCAAAAGAAAACACGTATGTTCAATTCCCAATACGGCGTATCCTGCTAACTACATACACTGTATCCAACAATCAAAGATCTTGCATTAAATGTAATTAAGGAAAGATATCACTGATTGATTATGAATGTAGCGCGCACTCTAAGGAATTTACCCCTATACGCCATATTCACCTCACTCAATACGGCGTATCCACTAATTTTAGAGACTATAAATAAAAGACTCAAAAATGAGTTTTCAGTGTGCAAAATTATATTCTCTATACCATAAACATAAAAGTTTATTTTCTAAAGTGAAGAAGAGCAGCCAAGGTCAAGCATCGATCACGATTCCATAGAAGACACCGTGTAATTCCTATACTCTTGTAATCATTTTTTATTGTATTTTTGATCGATAAAACGTTTAGTTTACATTGGTTATCTTGCATCACACTTTGTATAATTACAATGTTTATTATGGACTAAATACCCTCGGGTATTAGCCATCTTAATGAAGATTTAATGTTTGGTTTGTTTAATCTCGATTACTTACTTTATCGTTGATTGATTAATTATGTTTATCACCTCATACTTGTCTATGTACTTGAAGATGCGACTATTCATTTCAACTGGGTCTTTTGATTTGTTTGATTTCGTGATGAGGACTTACAAATGATCTAGATCTCCGGGTGATAGCTATCCATATCGTGTTTTATATAATCTAGTCCTGATAGGATCACAAATAATATCCTATCTTTGCTCTTTAGATTAGTTGAGCTTAGTTGGACTGGAAGGTGACCCTTCACCCAAGTGGGTAAGTCCCGATGGGCTAGGGTTTAACAGATCACCATTGCTTTATTCCATAGATAGATTATAATTAAACTTAAAGTGATTTATGTAGATGCGTTAATTGTGACAGGATTCAACGTGTCTAGGTATTAGAATGATGTCCCGCCTAAGTCTTAAGAATGATATGCCGCCTCGAGATAAGCAGTCATTGCACTAAACAAACAAACCAGCATTTAATCGGATTTAATATGGGTAATACAGTTTTCTATCATTTGGCTTGTACCGCTCTTTTATCTTCTGATTATCTTCTTGCATGCTTATTGTGTATTTAATTGATTATTGTCACCATAAAACTTGTGCCAGTCTCTCAGGCTGAAACCCCCTTTTTATCATTAGAACTAGGTTTAGCATAGGTTTAACAAGTAATTAGAATTAACTAGTCTAATTAGATTAACTAAAATACTGATAGAATATAAGGTTAACTTCATCGCTCTTAGTGTTCGACACCCAACTTACCACGAAACTCCATCTGATCGGGTACACTGCCCGTTAAAGTGTTGTTTTAGGTATAGTCGGCTAAATATAAATTTAAAACTTGGTAATCTATAAATATAACCTACACGACAGCACATCAAGTTTTTGGCGCCGTTTTCAGGGAGTGGAAAAGTTTTAATATTTATTCTTATTAGTATTTCTAACCCTTAATTAGCTTAGCTTAGCATAATCTAATTGTTTAAAATCTGTTTGTATTTATTTAATTGTGTGTTTAAATTCCTGCATTATTTAATTGTTTTTCAAAGTACTATGTTCTGGTCGAACACCTGATACGGCATATCCACCAGTTAGATACGACGTATCAAACTTTCTACCCAGATACAGCCTATTGATTTCTGCAGTCTAAACAACGTTTCCCGTTCCTCCAAACAATACGGCGTATTCTGTAAACTAAATACGGCGTACTGTCATTCAACAAATCCATACGGCGTATTCAAATAAATGGAATACGACGTATCGATCACCTGATACAGTGGCAGCAGCGATTTTTCGTATTTGATTTCCTGTTTTTTGTGTTCTCTCCCCTGAGGGCACATCCTACTGATCATTTGTGCTTATTCTCAGGAAACTATTAAACGAAGAAAGGAATCAAGATGGCGGCACACACAAAACACAAATACAAGCATATTTTTGCCATTTTTGATCTGTTTTGGGTTTAATTGGGTCATTTTAGGTATAAATGGATATGTGTATTCTACACTTATCAACGCCGTATCCACCAGTTAGAGAGAACGTATCTAACCTTCTACCCAGACAGCGTATTGACTTCTGCAGTCTAAATAATGTATCATGTTCTTCCAAACAATACGGCGTATTCTGCAAAGTCAATATGACGTACTAACCTTCAGAAGATCCATACGGCGTATTCAAATCAATTGAATACGGCGTATCGATCCACTGATACAGTAGCAGTCATGATTTTTCGTATTTGATTTCCTGTTTTCTGTGTTCTCTCCCCTGAGGGCACATCCTGTTGATTGTTTGTTCTTATACTCAGGAAATGTTTGACAAAAATAGGAACTATGACAAAACCTGCCTCTGAGGAAGACCTTCATGGTTCGGATGATACAACACTAAGCCTAACAAGAATACCGAATTTAAGATTGGTGACGAATTTGTGAATATACTACATGATAATGCCTTCAATGGAAGTGACGGAGGCGACGTTATCGAGCACACTTCAAAAGTACTTGAAATACTAGAATGGATTAAAATTCCTAATATGGACAAAAATCAACTTCGGTTGCACGTTTTCTGAATTTCGCTTAGTGGACATACAAGGGAATGTTGGGATAATGAAATAAAAGGTACACGCACCACTTGGAACGAATTAAGTGAGAAAGTTTTTCTTAAATTTTATACATCCACTATCCCATACTTGCAATAGTAAAATCCCAAATGACTTGAACAACGGGACTGACTATTCTGATTTTTTAAACTGGCTGGGATCAAAATTCAAAAATCATTAGAACATGGATAGAAACACCAAGAATGGACTATGGAAATTTTATGTAAAGGAATGTAATTATAAGGGATCAATAAGCGGCACCGAAGAAAGCAATGACAAATGCGACGAACCCTACAATAAAAATCAAACAAATTCCTGGTCTGACTCATTCTTTAAGCCCTATTTGGATGCACAAGAAGGGGATGTAATCTACAATTTTGAAGAAAGTAATTAGTATTATCCTCAAATATCTGTCCTTGCTAAATACAACGTCAGCAATCTAGATAAATTGTGCAAATCCAAAGAATTCAGAGTATACGATACTCAATAGGGTCCGATGAAGAATTCGTTACCATCAGTCCAAGCAAATGTGACGCTTAGGGAAAACCCATAGGACCATGTCTAGCATCTACCACGACCTCTTCATCAAAAGTATTACGGATGGCTTGTGAAGCGCACCAAATAAGATGAATAAAGAAGAGGAGAAAAAGTCTAACTTAACGACTAGCTAAAAGAAAAGTGCTTACCGGGAGACAACCCGGTTATTTTAATTGTTTGATGTTTGTAAAATTTCAATTGTTTACTGAGTTTGTCTTCCCAGACATTCCATACGGCGCATCGAACCCCTATGGATACGACGTATGAACATGTCTGGACGTTATCAGTCTTTAATTTCTGCATAAATTCCTTCAAACTTTAAAACATTTGTTTTTACAAGATGCAATACGGCGTATCCTTGGGTTTGAGATATGGCGTATTGACTACCTGTATAGTATGTGTGTTTATTTTTCTGCATTGTAACCATTGTAAAACCGAGATAGGAATTGCACGTTTTGTCTTCTAAACTTTTATGCATGACCTTGCTGTAACAAAATCGACGAATTGGTGATGGTATACTCTAGAAAAAGACGTGTGTTGAACTCATACGGGCATTCTGATGCCTCTTCAACACACTTTTGCTTAAGAACTCAAATTGGAGAATCATCTTGAGCAAGATATCAGAGGAGTTTATCGTTCTAATTTTATTTCCCATTTTCTATAATTGTTTTATCTATACAACGAGGACGTTGTATAACTTAAGTGGGGGGTGGAGAATTAGAATGCCTACTTGTCCTTGTTTTTACACATAATAAATAATATGCTTAAATTATGCCAAATTTTAAAAAAAATTAGCATAACTTTTGTATAAATTACTAGTTACATGACCTCGCGCACAAATAACCCTTAATGTCAAATTGTGATAATTAAGCCTATTCCGTTTCCAAACGTTTAGTAAAAATTTCACAAAAATTATGAGTGTGACGGTGATATATAGTGGACTTAGAAGTTGGCTTGGTATATCACTCGAGACCACAATGATGAGTACTATGGACTAAGATGGAGTAACCTATTTAATTGGTAAATTTATAGGAATACACCAAAAAGCCTATATGTTGTAATATTAACTAACTACACTGGTTAGTTAACCCCCGTGTAACCCTTTTCTTACTCTCACTATAAGAGTAAGATACCCTTAGAAAAACCTGTTGAGCCATTCCTGTCTTTTTCACACCAAAATGTTTATTTCGTTGCACCTTTACACCATAGTCTACCCTGTAGATTAAGCCTATTTAATCAAAGTTGCTAGTTGCTTTGTGTAAAGTTTTATAGTTCCTGTGTCAAAGTGAAATTTTCTATCTCGGGTTAGGTCGGGAAATTGCAGAATGCCATGGGAATGTAAAAGTTTGTAGCTAGTATGTTTTGCTACTTTCGCAATTATGTTCTATATCCGAAGATGAAGTGTTTAAGGAAAAATTATCCGGATGAATTATGATGGTGAAGACGGTGAAATTACATCGAGATTCGTATTGTTATGTTAAAAAAATAAAAATAATAAAAAATGAAAAAATAGAAAATTGCTTCAAAAAAGAGAAGAAAAGATTGATAGTCGGTTCGTTGAACTTAAACTAATAAATTACTTGGAGGATAAATTATTCGTTGATATGTGTAAAAGTCAACGCTGTATTTTGTATAAAGTGGTCGATATCACCACTTGCCTTGTAAAAGTATGTATAAGTTGGGATGATTGGGAAGTTGACCGTTATGGGAACTGGTATGTGCCTAAATACACATACCTTTGACCTTTAAAATCAGACTTAAATGACCAAAAATGTACCAAAATTACATTGTATTTGTATGTTTTCATTTATATTGTGCAGGAAACGGATATCCGACAAAAGGACGAAAAACAAAGCCAAAAACGACAAAACCGAGCACGGAATGGAAAAGCCTGGAAAAAGCCAAAGTCAAAGTCAACCCTGAAAAGTCAACAGTCAAAGTCAACCATCAAAGTCAAAGCCGTAACCGAAGAAATGCTAAATGGGCCCACCCGTACCCATCTAATGGGTCGGGTCAGCCCATTAATTTACATTATGAAGACCAAGAGCAATGAAATAGCCCATTACCCTTTCTTTCTATAACCGGCCCATAAAACAAGTATAAACCCAAAACACTTAACTGGCATTAAGCCAGTTATCCCTTTTACAGTTAACCCAGTTAGTCCCTTAAGGACTAACCTTGAAATTAAACATAACACCCTTGAGGGCTTATCC